>RCUC01084062.1:0-17382 GCA_003697995.1 Taxidea taxus jeffersonii
GGGTTAAGAATATTTGGATTCTTTTGTACATCGTTACCATATTTACATGCATAATTCATAACTTCTTAGAGCAAATATTGAGGATGGAAGAGATTTTATGCATTTTAAGTGTTCTTATTTACCTAGATAATGACTTATTTTGTGTTCATTCCTCTAGTCACTGTGAGATCCTCCAGGAACAGCCTTATCCCTGTTCTCTTTGGATCCCACGAGAACGTACGCTTTGCCAGGGTAGAGGTTTTCCTGTCTAGCTCATCGATGTGTGCCTCATGAATAGAGCAGCACTGCCTCTTACTAGGATCGCAGTGAACATTTCCCAATGAGTAAGTGAGTGAATGAGTTGTTCCCATTTTACAGGTGAATATGGAAAGATTTAGTAACTGGTAACGTTACATGGCTCAGTCTGAATAAAAACCCCTGCTCTTTACAATTATGTTAATCTACGGGCAACGAGGAACCATTAATCAGAAGAATAACTTGTGTGAATCTGGACTTGGGTAGATGATCCTGGCCTCAGCAAGGAGAACAGATGACCATGTGGGGTCTGAGGTGTGGTGGACACTGAGCCCAGGCCTGAGAGATTCTAATAAAAGAGGTAGTGGGAGATCAGACAGAAACCTTTCAGGACACATTGACAGTGGGGGATAAGAGAAAGGTAATCACAGATGAGCTTAAAGTTTCTATAATTGGAGATTGAAACCTCATAGGAGTGTCTAGAAATTTCATCTTCATCCCGGACTGAAGATCAGCCCCCTCTTTGACCATGTGACCCTTTACAGCAGGAACGCCAGGTAGGAAAAGAACAAAAGAAGATCTCCACCTGTCTGGCCAAATCAAGCCTGAGAATTGCAGGACCTGTAGGAGCTCAGTCCTCCTCATGTCCAGTTTGAGGAATGGGTGAGAAAAGAGAATACAGATGACCAATCCCTCTCTTAGGGTAGCTAGAGCAGCAGCCCTAACTCACCTTCCCTGTCCAGCTCTAAGAGCAAGAACAGATCTGCTCGTGAGAAGAAGTTTACCCCAGTTACCCATGTTCACTCCACCTCTGAGGTCCTTCTGTGTGTTCAGGGTGCTTTCCCTTCCATTTGTTGCTGCTTTAAAACATATCATCTTTCGGCTTGTCCCAGTGCAGGAGTGTTTACAATGAATTGATCACAGGCAGTTACAGACCTCATTCTTCCTTCTCCACTCCTCCTGCTTTGCTTGACTAGCCTTAAAAAAACAAAAACAAAGACCATATCAGCTTTCACTTTTTAGCAGTTGTTTTAGTGTTACTCTCTCATAATGCATGTTAGATGTATGTTTTTATTTTTAGTAGGCCATAAACAATTTTAAAAGACCATGTTTTTAATCCTCGTGTATATCTATGTTTTGATCTCTTAGAATTTGTACTCGAGTCATCATAGGCTGTATGTGCTCAAATAATGTTGCTATGATACAGGAGTAACAAGTTCTCAATTGAATAAATTCCTTCCTTCAAGTCAGTGGTGATAGATATGTAGATAGATGGGAAAAGAGTAATGATGGATAGATAAAGGGAGTTTATAGGTAGATGACAGATAAATAGATGATTGATAGATGATAGATGGATAGATAAAGCTCTCTATCTTTGTGACACAATTGGATGGATAGTTAGGTAGATGAGATAGCCCAGCATTACCATTCCCAGTGAATAATTCCTACCTGGTGGAAATTAGCTACCTTTGAGGAGGTGACCTTTCTATTTTTAAGATGGTAGGGTATCGTTGCCAAAAAAAGTTGACCTTATTCTTGTTTTTGAAAGAGCAAACTGGGGCGCCTGGGTAGCTCAGTGGGTTAAAGCCTCTGGCTTTGGTTGGGTCGTGATGATCCTGGGGTCCTGGGATCGAGCCCCACATCGGGCTCTCTGCTCAGCAGGAAGCCTGCTTCCTCCTCTCTCTCTCTCTGCCTGCCTCTCTGCCTGCTTGTGATCTCTGTCTGTCAAATAAATAAATAAAATCTTAAAAAAAAAAGAGCAAACTGTTCTAAATGTGGGCAATTTATTTCCAGGGATTAGATTACTCACTGGGAGTATGAGACATACAGTAAACATCTGTTAGCTGATGTGGGACACACAACAAGATGTAGTTTTGACTTTCTCAGACCTACATTCTGAAACACACTTGAACCTACTTGAAATTCATGGAGATTCTAATAAAAATTAATACATATCTAGGAGTCAGATTAACGGTACAACAGGACTCTCACAGAACTCTAGTAAATCTTCTCTGCCTCTAACAATTTTGTTTTGCTGAGGTATTACTGATTTAATGTCACAGTATCAGAGCTCCATCTTATATTGGAATACAATACGTAAATGAACCTTAATGCCAGACGTAGCCTTTATTACAAAAGCCTTATGGAGATTGAATTGTAGGAGAATTTGTTTTAGAGATAATACAAGCTTGAAAGCATGATTGCTTGCTAAAAACATTATAATTCTAAGCTCAGTGATACTTTATGCCAATTAATGATTTCAGGATTATTTATTAGGGCATTTCAAGTTCACAGAAAGTTTTAAAAGCCCAGAAAGTGTTTACCACAGTCATCTCAAAAGCAATAGAAGTGAAAGCAAAAGCAAATGCTTCAACCAACTTCATTAAGAAGTTTATTGAACTGCTCATTTCAACAGCAGGATATAAACAGAGAAAACAGCCTTTAGAAATAAATATTAAAAGCTCATCTCCATAGACCTATAGAAGAAAACAGAGAGTGAACAACCTTTGATATAGCTTAGGAAACTATTCCTCAGCTGGAAATGCACCAAAGAAAACCTTTCTAAGAAAGACTTTTTTTTTTTTTTTTGAGAAAGAAACGGAAATTTTCTGAAAGCCTATTAAAACACTCAGTGTGAAATAATAGAAAAAAATTAAAGGATGCATCATAAAACAATGCAGACCACAAAATCAGCAGGTTATAACAGAAAAGGAAAAATACCACCTCAGTCATATTAATAAAATGAGAAGTGAAATTAAACACTATAAATAAGATTTCCTATAGTCTTTAAAAAGAAAATGTTTCAAAGGGAGCCATTTTTCTGAGGCCCGTTTCAAATAAGTCCTCTTTCAACGAAATGCTATCATTCTGCAGCCCACTCTGGCTCGGGATCATGACGTGTGGGTGCTGGGCAGTGGCATGGTAGAAAGAATGGGGTTTTTTTGCAAGAAAATGAAATCCTGTTGAGCTCCTAGTCCTGTTCGGTGTTATTCAGCCTTAGACTAACACTTTATCCCCAGGATCTTGGGTTTGCTGTCTGTGGGTTGCATGAAGACCATTTAGGCTGGGGGTGAGAGCATGGATTTTAGAAGAGGGCAGGTCTGAGTTGGAATCTGCCATGACAACCCTGTGGCTGAGCAGGTTATCCTCTAGAGAAGCCTGTCTCCTGGTCTGTGAGAAGGGTATTAATATACACCTCTCGTGTTTTCTGGGACGGCATAAGCTAACTGAAAGTATTTCATTTAGCACCTGGTACATAGTAAGTGCTCAATAAATCAGGGTCAGTTGACATTGGTGATAGTGGCAGGACATATTAAGTGATACACTAATACAGAGCTCTTAAAATCTGGCAAGTTGTAGGTAAACAAGAATTCTCTTTCCTTGTCCTACTATTTTTGAGGAAGACATAAGGTCCTTAATGGCAAAAGCCAGCAGTTACTATAGTGCGTGTTACATAGTTAGTATCTGTTAAATGAATGACCAATTGAATAACCACACACATGCTGCATTTATGATTGTATAGTATCTTGGAGTGCCTGATCGTTCTGTGTCTTCCTTACCTCCTTTGAAAAGCAGGGCAACACCATGAGCCAAGTATCACCACTATATCTTCCCCATTTTTCAAACATGGGTAGGGTTCCGAAAAGTTAGCATGTAAGTGGACTAACTGAGTGACACAGCTGGTTAGTGGATCCAGTGTTGATACCAGCTCTGCGTACTTCCTGTGATGGCACACAGATTTTGGGGACTTTAGAGAATTTTGTAGAGAAGTTGCTGCTCACACATAAGAAACAGACTTCTTATAGGAACACACACACCAAACTCCCCCCAAAAAGCAGTTCTGGGAAACACACAGCATCGACAGCTCTGTGTCTCCCTTTAGAGGAGACCCTAGAGCTTCACGGCCCACGAACAGCTTCCTAGGAACATCTCCAAAGATGCGGACCAAACCTAGAGTGATTCTGCTCATTTTGTACAAGACTGGAGAGACCAAAACACAGGAGACCTTTAGTCGACGTCAGGCCCCGATTTTATACGTGGTGTCTAAAGTCAAACAAAAGTTGTGGGGCCAAAAAAAGTGGAAAGGACTGGAGAGGTTGTGAAACGTAAATGCTCCTACGTGCCGAGAAGGTCACGCTCCCATTCACTGGAATTGAACCGGAAGGAGCAGACAAGGTCCTTCCTTTCCTCTCCTTTGCTTGTTAACCCTGCTTTTTTATGTTAAGTCAATTTGTATAATTCCTGTATCCCGACTCCCCACTTTCCTTCCTGTCTTAAGCTCTGAGGATTAATGTAACTGGGGATCAGATGTGGGCAACCAAGGACCACAGGTGGCTTTGCTTGTAAACAAAAAGCTAAGGTGGTTTTATTGTTTATATGGAAGTCATTGAGCAGAGCAGTGGGTGGATTAACTAGAAACTCTTCTTCCTGGGAAAGGTCAGACTTGTGCGGATAGGGAGGGCTCCTTGCAAGCTTGTTCTCACTGCCTAGAGAACCCCACACCTGCCCACCCTCACATCTCCTGGGATACAGGTCATCACTCCCATTTTATTAAAGGTAATTAATAATTATGTTATGGTGACTGCCTCTCTGATCTTCTTAAAATGGAAACACCCACGAGGGGAACACCAGGGCAAAAAGATCTGGGATTTGGAGAATACGTGAGAAAAATCTGTGAATTAATTGCAAATGAGGTAATTATTGCCCTAAATAAATGGTATGGTCTATAGTACAGGGAGCAATTTTTTCAGCTTGCTTGAGGTCCATTCTTTGACTAGGCAGTACAATTATCCTGCAAGTGAGGTGCCAGGAGTCTGATGAGGGGAAACAGGAAAACTGAGAGTACCTTTCCAGCTCCAGCAATAATATAGCGGGCTTTTGAGTGGCAGGTGGCATGGTGGGAAGAAGATGCACTTGACCAAGACCAAGGCTGAAGTCAAACGCGCTTTCTTTTGATCGGCTACGTGGCTTTGGAGAGCTTATTTGATCTCTTCTGCTTCCTGGGTAGGTTGTTGTGTTTGTAACAACACAAATGCCACAGGTCATAGAGAGTATCCTGTGGAGAAACTCTCCTTTGATTCTGGGCACACCTCTCAGGTTAGTCATGCCTCCAAGAGCATCCTTATGTCCCGCCGCAGAAGGGGATGCATCTAGATCACCCGTTCCATCGGATTTGCCGTTCCCAGATTGTGTGGCTGCGCAATCAGCATGGGATGCCATGTGCTCCAGCCGCTGGTTTGGCAGAGCAGTTGTGAACTGAGCCGAATGGAACTCAAGGAACTCGCTCCTAGCGCTCAGATCCGCTGCCATCAGATGCTTTCCACTCGGCCAGTGTAGACAGGCAGAGGTGTCCAAGGAAACTTAATCAATCATTTGCCTGTGAACCTTGATCCAATGCACTGGCTAATTGCCTAGCTTGATCCTGAGATGGCATGCGGATAATGACAGTGATGCTAAGGACGGCCCAAGATAGTCAATAAAGGCCCCATTAATAATACAAAGTGCAAAGAGCCAAGTGTTAGTGAGCGACAGAGAGCACAACACGTTGTGCAGTGACGATAGAATCAAGCATGTTTTCATGCCACTAGGTCAATTAGGAAGAAAAATTAAAGCATACTTATAAATGAACAAATGATACGTAGGAGAGCCTTCTCCTCTCAGCCTTGATCCTGCAACCTGGTGGAAGGGGCATTCTGCAGAGACCTTACCTGGGGCCGCCCCAGAGGGCCCCCGGAGGATGGCAGGGCACAGCTGAAGCTGACACTAGGAGATCAAAGGAGACCGGGGGTGAAACAAGACAGCCTTTTGTTAGTGTCTGCCTTCCCAGGGCTGAGTATAAACAAAAACCATGGCCTTCACAAAAGCACCACTGTCCACCAGCACTCTGAAGACCCTGAGTCAAAGAGTCCCCTGGAATGGAAACTTCTCAGGGGTATTAGATCAAAAACACCACTAATATCCCTTCTCACGTACCTTTCTGTCCTAACCAGCTCCTCTGAAAAGGAATTCTGTGTGCAAACGGATTGCTTGGGCGAGTGCTGCAGAAAACCCAAATCTGAGGTCCGGTGGTAATGTATCTGCAAACCTTCTTACGGACTATCTCCTCCTGCCTCTCTCTCTCCCTCCTTAAGTCCTCAATTGGAAGGAATTAATTTTGTTAAGAAGCTAATTCCAACATCCCAGCCCCTATTTCCGGAGGAGGGCAGGGTCTCCCTCTGCGCACTTAGGGCACCTGCTAACTCCTGAGTGCTGACTCCCGTCTCCCCCGAAAGGGGGCTGAGCAGGTGGACGACCTCCCGCCTTTCTTCTAGAACTCACTGTGTTCTGCTTATCAGCTCCAATAGCTCTACCCTAGACCTTGACGGCTAAATAGCTACATTTTTCCATCTGTGGCAACCGGATAAATTTTCTCGAATCCTCGGATTTTTCTGGGAAAGCATTTTGAGTCTTCTCGACTCCACAACTGTGATTCTCAAACTTGAACATCACTGTTAAAATATGAATTCCTTAAATTTGTGATTTTAGCGATGTGGTTCCATGAGTCAGTAGGTAGCCACAAAACCGGCGTCTTATGAACACTTCAAGCGAGGGTAGTCCAGGCTGGCTGCGAGTCACACTGACAAGTAACGCTCCTGAAACGCTTGCCCGGGCTTGCTTCTCTTGCCTCCTGTTCTTGCCGATCTGTGTGGACAGGATCTGCTTTTGCCCAGCCTCGGGTCATCTTCCAGAACCTGAGCTCTCCGTGACATGCTTTCTGCGAGGCTTCTCTGACTCTGTTGTACTTTTGGTTCTGGTCATTAGCTCTGGCAGTCCGAGCTAATACTCCAGAATAAAGTTTTGTGTTTTCTGTCCTGTCGTATAGATCAAGACAGAGAACAGGAAAAGATGGAAGGTAACGAGGTTTTCGTGACTTTTGTTTTTCTCTTCCTGTCGTCTATCATTCATAGAAGCAAATATCCACCAAAATGCATACAAGTAGTTCAGGAGGAGAAAAGATATCCAGAGAGCACAGGTAAGCTGGGGAAGGCAGGAATGAGGGAAAATATTAGAATATATATTTGGAAGCAGGGGATGAAGGCCAATTGCCCTGAATTAATTCTTTTAAAAATTCATAAATTGGTCAGTGAGCTGGATGTGAGCTCTCCCCTCTGGTAGCCAACTTTAATTGAACTTTCCTTGTTGTCTCTTTCCATGGGTAGTTATCAACTAGAAGATTGTTCATTCTATGGAGTGATTTTCTTTTACTTTCTCTCTTCTCTTGCCTGCATGAGGAAGTGACTCCCATGTCCCACTCCTGGGATGGAGCAGGCTGCCCCTCCTGGGAACACCGTGGTTCTGTCTAGGTCCTTGACATCTGTGCTTTGCAAAAGATAGGGACCGTTTAAATATTAACTCATGTTCATTTGATATATATATATATTGAAGGCTTTATACCTTTTATTGATTGTGAAGAATAATAAATAATTGTGGGTAATAATTATATCACAGAAACTGTTATACATTTTTTAGGAACTTAATGTTCTCAATCATAAAATAATGTTTAATTCATGTAAGATACATTTACTACACTGACTGATTTTAAATGAATCATCTGTTTCTCCAGTACTAATTGAAATGAGGACATGTAGGCTGGAAAACCCTTACTGAGAACTCTGCTTTTTGCCCCAGTGCTCTTCCTTGTGGTTTCATGTTCCCTCTGGGCACTGGAGTCTCACATTGCACGAGATTACAAGGCCTTATTCTTCATCTGTATTTTTACCCTTGCTCTACTCCAAATTAAGTCAGTTCTTTGGTATTCCTAATTCATCATCTAACTACCAACTAACTGCCAGTGAAGGTAGATTGTGAGAATTCACAATGTTCCTTGCTTTTAAAACTATAAAAGACTGTGTGATACTCGTTAGGTCTGTTTTCATTTTCATAGAGAGCTCATAAGGATCAAGAATGCATAAAACCAAAGCAGTTGGCTCTCACGCAGTGAGATTTCAGAAATTATACATTGCCAGGGTAATGGTAAATATCAAATTATACCTTGAAGATATCGATGCTGCCTGCTTTTATGCAAAGTTCCATGTATGATATCAGCCTATATGCAAATTAGACTAACCTTAGCCTACATCTAAAAAATTGTACCCATGTCAATTAAACATGCACTAGGAGTGGGACATCTGGGGGGCTCATTTGGTTAAATGTCAAGCTCTTCATTTTTTTAAAAAAAATTATTTATTTATTTAATTTATTTAATTCATTGTTTATGCACCACACCCAGTGCTCCATGCAATACGTGCCCTCCATAAAACCCACCACCTGGCTCCCCCAACCTCCCACCCCCCGCCCCTTCAAAAGCCCCAGAAGGTTTTTCAGAGTCCATAGTCTCTCATGGTTCAACTCCCCTTCCAATTTCCCTCAACTCCCTTCTCTTTTCCATCTCCCCATGTCCTAAGCTCTTCCTTTTGGCTCAGGTCCTGATCTCAGGTTGTGAGCTTAAGCCCCTCCATGGGGTCTCTGCTCTGATGGCAAGACTGCTTGAGATTCTCTCTCTCCTTCTCCCTTTGCCACCCCCACTGTTTGCACATGGGCTTGCTCTCTAATACACACACACACACAAACGCACACACATGCACCAGGCGTGGTTTGTTTTATTTATTTTTTTAAAGATTTTATTTATTTATTTGACAGATAGAGATCACAAGTAGGCAGAGAGGCAGGCAGAGAGATAGAGAGAGAGAGAGGAGGAGGAAATAGGCTTCCTGCTGAGCAGAGAGCCTGATGCAGGGCCCAATCCTAGGACCCTGGGATCATGACCTGAGCCGAAGGCAGAGGCTTTAACCCAGTGAGCCACCCAGGTGCCCCAGGAGTGGTTTTTGGCTTAAGCATCATCTCTGTTTTTCTTTCAGATATTTAAAAATATATATTTTCTGTTCCTTTTTAAAGTATTACTGTCATCAATGGGAAAGGTCTAGGATGATCTGTGTGATCATTCTGGGACCATTGCTTCTGGGACCATTGCTCCCAGAAGCCCTGATTCCATTCCTTAGAGAATGGAATTAGAGGGGCATCCTGGGAGCTGGGTAGATTTGGAGACTTAGGAAGAGCAGTACAAGATGATTCTGGAGCATTTTGAATTGTCAGGAGGTATGGATGTACTCGAGATTAAAACAAAAAATAAAAAACAAAAAAACCAAAAACAAAAACAAAAAAAACCCAGGTCCACATTAATGGGGTACGTCAAAGGGACGTAAAAGCAACTGGAAGAGCCAAATAGCCCAACTGCAATAATTTGAGCAGCAAAATAACCACAGTGCTATTAATTATAACCCAAAGAATAAAATAAATATACATGAATCGACACGGCTATAAATAAATGGTCGAATAAATTCATAAGTGGGGAAAAAGACAAATCGCCATGCAGAAGAAATTCTAAATAATTTGTGTCATGATCCCCTCCTCCTTTAAGGGGGCTGAGCATAATTCCCTACAGCATGGGCTGCTCATGGGGCTTCCTTCTAAAGAGCATTTTGTGGGAAGGGGTTTTTAAAAAGAATAAATTTAAGCCTTAAGTTTAAGCCTCAGTGGCTCAGTTGGATAAGCATCCAGTTCTTGGTTTTGGCTCAGGTCACCATCGCAGGGTCCCAAGATCAAGCTCTGTGCACATCACGGCGTCTACCTGAGATTCTCTCTCTCCCACTCCCTCCCACTAACCCTCCCCTTGTACTCTTTCTCTCTCTTTTTCTCAAATAAATAAATATGTAAAATCTTAAAAGCATATTAAAAAAAAAACAAACCTTACAGTTAAGAAACCCGACAAACACTATCTCAGCCATGTGGTTAAGCTCAAAACCAAGTGTCCTTAATATGATATGATAAAAAATACAAACTACTTCTCTCTTCCTTCTCCCCCAAACACACAATCCCAGTCTAGTCATGGGGAAAACAATCAGACAAATCCTAGTTGAAGGACAAACTACCATATGGTCAACCAGTGCTCATCAAAGTCATTAAAAAATAAGGTAAGTCTGAGAAACTGCCACAGTCAGGAGGTGTCTAAAGAGATGAGGTGACCAATTATAAGGTGGTACCCTAGGTGGGATCCCAGAACAGAAGAAAGTTCATTAAGTAAAATCTAAGGCAAGAAGAACAAACTTTGAGCTTCATTTAAAAATAATGCAAAAATATTTGGTCATAATTGTAATAAATGTATCATACTAATATAACATGTTCATAGTAGGAGAAACTGAGCTTGGAGTATATGAGAGCTCTGTTCTAGCTTCTCAATTTCTCTGTAAATCTAAAACAACTTTAAAAAATAAAATTTATTTAAAAACAGCAAAACTATCCTTAAAATTTTCAAAATGGAGAAGAATAGCACTTTAGTCCATTCTGTCTCAACCATTAATAGAAAATTTGATTTCTCACTCATTTCTGATTTTAACTCTTAAAACTTTCCAGAGAGAGCTTTAAATGTGGCATATTTTATATTTCCTTCCTTGACATGGTACTGGTGTTCCAGGAGAGAGGGATTAGACCACCACAATATTATTACTTCTATGGACTCCTCTAAATAGGTTTTCAGTGTATTTTTTTATTTGACACTTCCTTTTATTTTTGCTCTCTTAATTCTTTTGTTATAAACTTCTGAATCTCTTAAAAGTATGCTTAGCAATTTAAGCTTCACCAATTAGATACGGATTGAACTTTTATCTCCTAGTTTCACAGCAATAAGTTAAGTGACACAAATTACATTAACTCATTTAGGAGACAAGGCATGATCATCTCCATAAACCAGAAGGTTTGAGATATATCTGAACAATGTAAAAGTTTCATCTTGTTATATTAGACTAGTTTACTAAAACTCACTTTGCATAGGCAGTTGAGACATTGTTTTTAAGAGAGACCAATAAAAATGCTTTTAATAAACTAAACTTACTACATATATAGTTAATGATTCTACTCTCCAGCATACACTTTTACATTATAAATGTTTTTCTATTAAAAACTACAAAACAAGAACACATTGTTTTTAATGTGGAATTATGAAAATGTGTAGGAATCTGTTTTTGGAAAACATGTTTTATTTTGCTCTAATGTGTTCACAAGATAGAGACAAAATTGAAGTGTTTGGTTACTTTTCTCCTCCTCCTCCTCCTTTCTTCTTCTTCTTCTTCTTAATGTGCTAAGAGTTAGGAGATTATGAATATTTGCTGATTACTCCCAGATTCCAATATCTGGTCTTAAATTCTGATACAATGGCCTGAAGGCATTTCTACTTAGATATCTCATTATCACTTCTAACACTTCTGGTGTTTTTAGAAAAATTTGCACTCAGTCTGGCTTGCCTTCTCATTTATGTTAAGAGTACCATTTCTCTCATCTTATTCATGGTTTCTTTCTCCCATTGTTTTTTTAAAGATTTTATTTATTTGTCAGAGAGAGAGAGAAAGAGAGAGAACACAAGTAGGGGGTGGGGCAGGCAGAGGGAGAAACAAGCTCCCTACCGAACAAGGAGGTTGGACTTGATCCCAGGACTCCCGGATCATGACTGAGCTGAAGGCAGGTGCCCAACCAACTGAACCACCCAGGCGTCCCAACTTTCTCCCATTTTGAAAGCCATTCATCAAGGTTGCAAATATATGATTTTGTGTTTTGTATTTCTGTATTTTTGTTTTGTATTTTTGAGATCCTTTCTATCCTTCTTGAGCTGTGTCACTCTTTAACGTCTTAGGCCACAGTACCTTGGACTTGTAACTGATTTTGTTGGGGAGGGGGCTTTTTCAATATGTTTTGGATCTATGTACCAAATCCTAGATCCTTAAACCTTCTTGTGTTAATTTCTGTAATGTGTCCACCTGGTCTTCTGGCCACACCCTCCTCTGACACTGAGAATCAGTCTTTCCATTTCCTCTCTGCTCTCCATTTATCTCCCCTGGTCAATGTCTTTGCTCTTTTAATTACTGCCCCCCCATTATTTTCTGAATCATCCATTTATCCCTTTATTCTAGGTTATTTCCTTAGCATAATAAACTTCTCTAGTATCTCCTATTTTATAAAATTGTGGTCCTACACTATGTCTTCCTGACATGACTCTTCTGTGCCTCTGCTCACCGTCCACTGCACAGTTTCTCAAGGGATTTGTTAAGCCTCACTGTCTCTATTCCTCCCTTCATTCCCATTCACAATTCAATTCACTGCAATTGGATTTCCTTCATCTCCGTTTTAGTGAAACTGATCTCGCTAAAGTCATTAGTGACTTCCAAGTTCCTAGGTTCAAGTGAATACTTCTATATCCAATGTTTAAATTACTTAAGCCACATTTAACCAATTGACCTGTCTCTCTTCTTGTATTTTTGCTTGACCTGCATTTAATTCACCCTTATTTAATTAGTATACCCTAATTTTACTAAGGGGATCACCCAACCAAGACCACTCTGAGATACATGCATGAAGTTCACTACTCTGGGCTCTGTTGTTTAAAGAATACATAAACATCTCTATCACTTGAGATCCAGTGCTCTGACCCAGGAGGAATCTGTATCCTAAACATCCGATCTAATGCCTAATACAATTCAGGTTTCATGCAAAATCTTTCCATGTCTCTTGCCCAGTATCCTTAAAATATGACTGTGTCTAAGTGTCATGAAGGTTTGTGGTTATATCACTGCTGGTGTAGAAATACACACAACGTTGGACTGGATGAAGAGCTACCATTTCCCTGTAGTGCTGGATGCATATTTTCTTCCTTCACTTTCTGTTCCCACACATGGTCCCAGAGGCATACTGTAATCATATGGCACTGTTCATGTGTCATTCTGTTTTTGCGTGAGGTGGTTGAGAAACATTGGTAAATTTCAACAATCCTTATTATTCAAATTTTGATGCATGTAGGTCTATATTTACCATGTATGAGGCCTGATACTTAATTCCCATTTTGGCAGATGGATTTTAAATTCTAAAACTCTAAGTACTCTTGTTTTTATCAACATTGCTTAAGATGTAATTATTTTTTAGATTTAATTATTTTTAATGTGGATAAAGTTTAGCTTAGGTAAATGACTTATATGTTTTGATATTAAAACTTACATTTTACCTTTTATGTTTTGAAGATAATTTTGAATACCTTTGAAGAAAGATGATATTTAAAAACATGAAAACATTGTCTTAATTCTTCATATTTTATATACAAATACACAATTTTGATGAAAATTTACTTTAAATTTTTATGGTTAATAGCTACATTTTCTTAAGTTTCATATCACTACAAAAATCAAATTACGTGAAAATAATGATCATAATGATTTATTAGTATTTCTTTCTGAAATTAAAACAGAAAAATTATTTATATGAATAACTATATAATAATCTATAGATTGTGTGTCTTAATGTCATTATTCATCTAAACATCTCAATAATATGATCTAGTCATCTTCTATGGCCAAATTTCAGTTAATTAAAATGATATTTTTACACATATTTCTGCATATAAAGGTATATTTGCTCCCATGTAGGAGCAAATAGCATATTTTAATTAATAATTTATTACCTAGGTTTATCATTTTTAGGCACTTAATCACATAGTTTGTAGGTCTTCATTTCTATTCTTCACCTGGATTAACAAATTCTTGCATATGTAATGTTCAAACAGAACAACACAATCACCAAACATGTTTAGACTTTAGCAGACACACTGATAAGACCATGAATAAGTCCCAGTTACTCTAGACCCCTACAGTTTCAGTTTTCTCCAGTTTTTCTTCAATTTTGTGTCCCTCAAAATACTTCCTCCAACAATTTGTTTTCATGAGTTTAGCCTAATCTGTATTTTGTTGTTTGAAATCAAGGAATCATTTTTGCCTTCAGCAAAACTAAATGCTCCTGGATTTTGTTTTATACCTCAATGGATGCTCTTCCCTGTTCTTTTTTTTTTTCTTCCTAGCCCTTCCTTAAGAGTTATTTTAGACTTGATTCTGAGCCCTTTTCTTGAGTTGTAGTCTCATACTTCTGAGATGTTTTTCTAGTCTTTTTTTTTAAGAGTTTATCTATATATTTGAGAGAGAGAGATCACAAGTAGGCAGAGAGGCAGGCAGAGAGAAAGGGGGAAGTAGGCTCCCAGCTGAACAGAAAGCCCGATGTGGGGCTTGATCTCAGGACCTGGAGACCATGACCTAAGCCAAAGGCAGAGGCTTAAACCACCGAGCCACCCAGGCGCCCCGATTTTTTTCTAGTCTTATGACCTTACATGCCCTCTAGTGCTGATGACTCCTATACTTACAACTACATTCTGGACTATCCTCTGATCTCCAGATTCGCAGTAGGTGGTCAACTATTATGCAGTGAATGAACATGGATGTATTCATGGATACCGAAGGGAATGGGGAGATGGTTAGTATGAAATAGTAGATGAAGTGATTGGCTGTAAAACCTAGATACTAGATACTAGTACTTAAAGACTGCACAGTCGATACTGGATGACACTGCATCAAGTGAAGCTTATGGACAGAGGAATGCGCAGAGACCATTGAAATTGGTGACATGGCAAATGAAGATGCATGCATGTACAGAGTGAACAAGGTAGTGCAATGAGAAGCAGTGGCCCAGAAAAGAGTATCAAATTTTAAAGTATTCAAGCACGTTTAGGTAAATACGAGGAATTCAATGTGTATATGACAGTAGGTTGCCTAAATGAAGTAGCATTGAAAGATGACAAGGATTTCTGAAGCTAGATGTGTTGCAAGACATCTTCCTGAACCAGATGCTCAGGATGATTGTGAGCTTTGCATCAACACCTTGGTGCATGTAGGGCCATGGCAAAGAAGTCGGCAAGATGACAAGAGCCCATTATTAGAAGTACTGTGTCTGACAAAAAGGAGTAAGAACAGTATCCTAAGAGCCAGTATTCCCACCTCTTGATCTCAGCACGAGAACTATAGGAGGAGAAAGAGCATAATAGTTAAATGAAGGAAAGGAGGGAAAAAGGCAGCAGGAGAGACAAGGGGGAGAGACAAGGATGGAAGCTCCCCAGTGAGGCTGAAATAAGGGCTGTATGATTTAGAAATAACACAAGCTGCTAACAAATAAACTTCAAAATGCATAATGACTCAGATGCAGTGGGAATTCAGTTTTCTCTCTAGTCCAGCTTGAGCAGCTCCAGATACACGAAGGGGGCTTGGTTCCACATGGTTTTCTGAGGAATCAGGCTGATAGGGGGCCTTCCATCACTAACTTCTAAGATGCCAATAGTCATTCCATCCAAATGACCAATGAGATTAAAAAGGAGTGATCATGACTGGGAGGTATTTACAGTTTAGGGAGTCAGGTTTACAGATGTCACCTTTATTTCTACTGACATTCTATTGACTACAACTCAGTCTCCTGGTCTCAGCTAACTGCAAGGGACCAGAAACCAGAAAGCTCCATTGTGTGTCCAGGAGCAGAAGGAAGCCCGGACCTGAATGAGCAAAGAGCAGTCTCCATGAAGGTCTTTGCCCTCTGAAGTTCACTAAATTAAATAAAAACTTGAGTAACCTGCAGGGTTTTATTTTTCTTTTTCTCTCTCAATCTTTTAAAATATTCAGATGTTTAGTGGTTACTATTCAGATGAGTCAACATATTCTTTCTTCACTAACATGGGGGTGCTGTACAGCTATATTCTGAATTTGCATGTCTCTGTTATTCTCTCCAACTGGAAATCTGATTCCCAACTCCATCTGACTAAAATAACTTCCTATAAAAAGATCTAGGAATTCCCACAAGTACAGCACAGTCAGAACCTTTATTTAGTCTCTTTAAAATGGAAAACCATTTGGAAAATAAAAATTTCAGGATGAAACAGCGTGCATAGGCACCATAATTAAAGCAAGCATGAAAAAACAACAATGAAAAGCATTGGTCTTGGAAAATCCAGGAGGGGGAACATGCATAATTCAATGTTACCATCAGTATTGCCAATTGCTTTGAAGACATTTGCAAGATCCTACATTATCCCTGTAAGTCTTAGAACCAACAGTGTCCTAATGAGTCACATTGACAATCCGACTAACTGACTTCTCAACAATCATAAAGGATGGTTTCCTTGGATTTCCTGGCATCTTGGCATTTTCCAATTTCCCAACTCTCTACCATCTCTACTCATTCTTCTCTCTCTTCTTGTTCACTACACATGGAGAAGCTGCATTGCCTATACTCTTACCCTCTGTAATCCTATCTCCCTCCTATCTCCAACAGTCATCTCTCTTAGATGTTTCCCCTATTGAGTCAACTCATACCCACCATCTTAGATGTCCTTCTACCACCTAAAACTAAAAATGCTTGAGGTTATGCTATTAACCACCACCCAACACCTCTCCTTCATTAATCCTACTCATGTTCCCTTAGTTTTTGAAATCTGACTTGTTTTCTGACAATGTACTTTCTCTGTAATTAATCACCAGTCAAATCTAATGCTGCTAATTCCATCTTTGTGATATCTGCCTCTCATATTTTATTCTTATTGCCTTATTATCTCCTGCATGGACAAGTGCAATAGCCTCTCAATTAACATTCTCATCTCTAAATCTCATATTCATAGTTCATGTTTTTTATAAAATTAACCTAAATCATAGATATGATTTTGTCATCCCCGTATTCAACAATCTACAGTAGTTTCTCATTATTCTAATCACATAGAAGTCCAATAACGTTAATATACCATGCAAACATCACTGAATTTTTGCCCAGACTTTATCTCTTAAGGTAATTCTTTACTTTTACCTATTTCTTTTTCTTGTGATTTATCCTTGAACTACTATGAAACTTTGATTTGTATCCTTAAGGAACTTTATGGCTCACTACCTTATAAACAGTTTAGATTGGATATACGTAGAACACACAATATTTTCACAGCAAAAACTTAAGTTTCCAAGTTTTCACAAACTTATCTTTTCAAACTCATTTTTATTTTGAGAATTCCCTCAGTGGAAAACATTTTATGGAATTAATTAGGATTTGTTTCAATCTAATCTCCTTTCTCTCTAGGAATGAATGATCTATAATTCTGGAGAGGTTTTGTGTTTGTTTCTTGTTCTGTCTTTATAATAACAGTAGAAGGGGGTTGAATGTCTAATTTTGGGTTATGTGGACCTCACTGGCATCCCCATAAATGCCTTTGTCCTGTCC
>RCUC01084064.1:0-50639 GCA_003697995.1 Taxidea taxus jeffersonii
GGGTCTGGGGGATAGTCCTGGTGTTTCACCCTCCCCCAGCCAGCCAACCCTGTTAGTCTGGGAGCTGAGCACGGGGCTGGGAGTCCTGATTGCTTTGAAGTATGGTTCTCTGGAGAGGCATCTCCCTCACCTGTCCCCCTTTCCCCACCCCCAGCCGCTCTCCAGACCAGACTCTTCTCCCAAGACCAGATCATTTAAAGGCCTGGCCACAGAAACCACAATAACGAGAATCCCAATCATCCCAGCATCTTGCTGTTGCAGCATGCTTTTACATGCCTTTCCAGATGTTTTCATATTTTCCACTTGCAACAAGAGATAAATAGGATAAGGCAGTCAACAAAAAGCAATTACAAACCAGAAGACAGGCTTCTGGAGGTTAAGGATCTGTCTTGGGCTGGGCTGGGGCCTCTGCCTCTGCTCATCAGAACCAACTAGAGGGTAGGGCCTAGAGCAGGAAATGGAGCTGAGTTTGTTTGGCTAGAAACATTCAAGATGCAACTGAGGAGTCTTGTGATGAGCTTTCGACACACGCTGGGCACTTCCTGGGGGAGGCCCGAGATTGGCCCCAGGATGATGGAAGAGTGACTGTGCCTGACCCCCACGTAGTTTCAGTTCATTTAAAATCTCCGGCCCGTATTGAGCCTTTCTGTAGAGTCAACCAAATTAATCTTAAGGAAACAAATGGAACGTCCAGCCAGAGGGGTTAACTTCATGTAGTCACTCGCTCAATGGAACCTCTTTCAGCCATTGCAAATAATAATTCTAAAGACTAAACAGAAACCTGGAAAACACTTATGATGCCAAGTCTCACAAATCAGGGACACAAAATCGCATGGACACCACGATTGAAAAGTAGGGGTAGGAAGTAGGGGTAGGCGGGGTGGGATTTGAGCTGATATTTTCTTTCTTTCTCTGCTTTTCCATGTGTGTTTGTTATGTCCTGTTTTTGTGTTATGTTGTCAAACATAATTCTCTGAAAAGCCTCCAGGGGTCCCGGGCAACACAAAAATTTGGGGTCAAGGATGCGCAGACCTCAGACATCTCGGGGATCATCATGTCACGAGATACCGCTGTGCGCTTGTGACAGATTGATAACTGAAAGGTCTGGGAGCCACTCCTCTTCATAGCAATACAGCTGGTAAGTATTGCAAGACCATTTGACGAAAAAGGGGATAGGGGCAGGGGGCCCTAAGCAAGGAAGAAAGTAGTTGTCATGGGTGGGGGTGGGGAGGGGGGCTGAGTTGTACTATAATAGTTTAATGGGAGGTGGGGTCAAACTATGTGTCTTCTTGATTCCTTTAAGTTTTTTCTTAATCAATTGAGACTTAGATATTCATGCCAGGATGTTAAAGAATTTATGCTCTGCTCAAGCAAACAATTGGACAAACATGAGCTATAAGCACCACAGACAGAAGGTCATCTTTAATATGCTGACTTCATAGAGGTAGTCAAGAAAAATCAAAAACTGCGAGAAAAAATGTCCCAGAAACAGAATACTTAAAAATGCTCATTTCAGTATTTTTTTTAAATTTATTTACTTGACAGGGAGAGATCACAAGTAGGCAGAGAGGCAGGCAGAGAGAAGGGCGGGAAGCAGGCTCCTGGTCGAGCAGAGAGCCCGATGCGGGGCTCGACCCCAGGACCCTGAGATCATGACCTGAGCCGAAGGCAGAGGCCCAACCCACTGAGCCACGCAGGCACCCGCTCATTTCAGTATTTTTAAGGCTGGCAATTAGGAACCTCCCGAGGAGCAACGATGCAGGATTGGATAAACAAAGTAACTTGCATTTAGCTTTAGTAAGTGACGTAAGAACCTGCTCCTGCTGGGAGAGACTTGGCCCACAAAGAAACAGGCCAAGTGTCTGCCGTTTGCGACTCTGCAGTCTGAGGATATAGGGGAGCATTTCGTGTGCAGTTTTGTTTCACCGTGAAGACAAAAGGCCGGGAGGAAACATAGCAAAGCTTTCATAGCGGTTACCTCGGAGTTGCGGTCTAAGGGATCAAAGAAAGATGCCGAACTATTTTTGCGATGTGTTCCTAATATGTACTCTTAAGTGTATTGGGAACATTTTGCATTCATAGTTTTGTATCAATCATATGGAAAAAAGGCTAGGAGGAAGTATGCCAAAAGTCCATCAAAGAAAGATGCTGAACTATTTTTGCGATGTGTTCCTAATATGCAGTATAAACATATTGGGAGCATTTTGCATGCATGGTTTTGTATCAATATACAGAAAAAAGGCCGGAGGGAATACCCCCCAAATCTGATTATGGTTATCTGTGGGTTGCAATACAATAAAGTAATACAGGTAAGGTACAAAATTATTTTTGCAATATGTTCCTGAATATGTAATATAAGTGTATTGGGAACATTTTGCATCCATAGTTTTGTATCAATAGTAATTAAGGCTAGGAAGAAATATGTTAAACTTTAATAGTGGTTATCTCTGGGTTCTAGTATTATAGACACTATCTGTTCTTCTCTTTATGCTTTTATGTATTTTCCAAGTAATACTTGTATAAACAACAAAATTCATTACTTTTATAGCGATAATAAAACTGATTTTTTAAAAAAGAGTTTGTATTTATTTAAAAACAACAACAAACCACCCTAGTCCCCGGACTGGGGTGGGGGGAGGACTTCCTATTCGGGCAGTGAGAGGCCTAGAACACATTTGCAGACCTGCCTGGCCAAACCCTCCCCAGCTTCAGTTGGTTTTGCAGTGCAAATGTGGGTTATCGTTTGCTCTTGGCAAAGCGAAAAGAAAGCATAGTTTAAAAATATAACCATGACAGAGTCCTAACAGTAATATTGCTAAAGAGACTGCTATCTCCTGTCTAATCAAAGTAACACTTTTAAGAAGGACAGAAAGTTGAAACAGGCTCCTTTTCCTCTAGGAGCAATTCAGAGACGAGGATGTCCAGCCTCTCCCACCCTCTTAGAAGTTCTCCGGAGAAACAGTTTCCCCCAGAGAATTTTTCGCACTCTGGAGCAAGAGGATATTACTGGGCATCGCTTTCTAAACATGCCTCTATCGTATTCCTTAAAGCAGAAGCTGCAGTCGTGAGGCAGAAATATACTTGGAGAACATTCTTCCCATTTCCTGGTGTCACGCCTTCCTTCTGCTTGAGAACAAAGAGTCATAGGACCAAAGGGGTCCTTTTGCGACAACGTATGCGCTCCTTTGTACGGCTCTCATAAGCATTTTTCTCTGCCGCATTCCATCAATCCGAGCCCATTTTCTGGGGGCCTTAGCTTTGTGCTGCTTCCTTGTGGGAGAGGGGAGAAGTGGGGGGCAAGGGGATTCTATGCCAGAATGGCCGGGAACACAGAAATCCTTTCCTGCATCTGCCACTGGGTATAAAACTGGGATCAGCTGGGGTTTTGACCTTCTTCTGAGCCGGGTCAGACCACACAGAGAATCTGCTTGGCTCAGCCAAATTATCCAGTGTCCTCCTTTCCCCTAGGCTCTATTCTAGTCCCTGCTAGACAGAGTGTAAAAGACGGGAAGAGTGTGGGAGGGCCCCCTTCCCAAATGGGAGGTCTCCTGTCCAGCTGAGAGAGAGAGAAAGAGCCTTCATTATAACCACTGACCTTAACTTTCTCGTTTACCAGTGAGAAAAGCTCTAGCCCCTGAATTTCTGAACCAATAAGCGGTCCTAGTTCCGCTAGGACAGAGAGCACTCCTAATTGGGAGTATGCCAAGAAGGGCTGGGTCGGGGGCAGGAGAAGGCGCTGAAGGAGCTGGGAGCTGCCCTTTGCTAACAGGGTCAGTGCAATCCCTCATTTTACGGAAGAGGAAACCGATTTGCTGAGAGAGGAAATGCATTGTAGAGAGGGTCATGCAGAAAACCGGTGGCCACGTTAGGACTGGAACCTTGATCTTCAGGGCTCTCTCCGCTGTAACACCCTGTGTGTATAGGACAGATGGAGCCACCCAGGAAGGAAGGCAGTCTGAAGGATGTGGGGCTCCGTGAGTACCTTTGCAGGTGGGCAGGGCCAGAAGAGGCAGAGATGGCAGGGGAGGGCTTCCGGCAGGGGAATGTGCCCCCCCCCCATGGGCACGGGCACTCAGGAAATAGGTCTGGAGGAAACTGTGAAGGTCAAGTCTGGCTTCTCAACCTGAGCTATTGAGACCATTGAAGGGATAAGCCAGTGTCCCCAGGGGTGCAAAAAGCCATAGAATACTTATGGCACAACTTCCTAGAGAACACACTGGAACTCAATAGTGAGTCATTTAAAACACTGTTCTCCTGTTAAAACCAGCACAGATCCCAAAAGATTGAACTGAGGCCTCGGAAGCATTTCGAGTTTGTCACGGTGCTGCCAGCCCCTCGGGGCTGTCTCAGAACTTCCAACCCAGTCCCATTCCAAGGGCACATCTGTGTACTGGTCTCTAAACATTTTGTCTTTTTGTCTGTATTTCCTGCAGCACCAGGATGCTCCACTTCTGATAAGAGCAGTTCTTGCCCCTTTCTGTGCTGCCTGTGCTAGAGAAAGCTCGTGTGACCCTAGCCTAACCAATGAGAGTACTCTCCTGGGATTTTTTTTTCCCCTCTGCTCCCACTTGCCTTGCTTTACCATGCCCATCACTGGGAAGAAACCCACCTTCAGCACAAGAGAATGAGAATGACATGCACACAGAAATACAGGAGAGAGAGAGAGAATGAGAGAGAGAAACGACATTGCTTGAGTCCCTGAACCCAGGTCTAGAGCACATATTGTCCCCCACCTTTTTTTTTTTTTAAGCCGGTTTCATTTATTCATTCAAGTACTTACTGAGGGCCTTCTTGGTGCCAGGCACTCTTCTAGGGTCTGGAAATAGAGCAGGCCACAAAAGAGACAAAGATCCTGCTCCCGGGTTTACATTCTGGGTTGAGTTGTGCTTCTGTCATTTGCAACTGAAAACAATGTTGCCTGCCAGATCACGAAGAATTTACAAGCTGTGATAAGGCTCAGAGAGAGAGAGAGAGAGTCTATATACTATAAACAAGGGAAAGTCTGAAATTTCCAGAGCAGAGGAATCACATGACCTGTCACAGCCCCTTGGATTTGAGGCAGACCTGTTGGAAGCAGTGACTTTGCAAAGGCTGCGGTGGGCGGAGCTCGGATTTGCTCCATTTTTAAAATACCCACACAAAGAGGATGGCATACCTGAATCGAGGCTCCCAGGATGAAACTCAACTTAGAAGGAGAAGAAAGTGCTCCCAGGAAGTGCTCCAGGTTAGCTCTTCCCGGGCTCCCGCCGTCACCTTCGTCGGGCAGGGTCCTTCGCTTTGGCCTTCTCTGGCCCTTTGTCCAGGGGCCGCCCCCACGTCCACCTGCGTGAGCAGTGTGCACGCCACTGGCTGGACCAGGTCAGCTCAAGGGAAGGCCCACGGGAGCTCCCATCCAGGCTGCCCTCTCCCCGTCCCGACCCACTGCACGTTTAAGAGCCCTTGCTCTTCCTTCTCCAGAGGTTTCCTTGACTGCCCCCCCCTCCATCAGGCCAAGCCAGGCCGAACCTCCTTTGAACTCCAGCCACACCCACGTGCAGGCACTTGCTCTGTCCCCTGCAATTCAGTAGGAAGCTGCCTGGGGGCAGGAACCGGGCCCCCTTCCCTGGCTCCCCAGCTGGAGCCTAGCACCCCCGGGCACACGAAGCACGAAAGCCACGGTACAACCTGTGGCAGGATTCTGATGCCACTTCCATTGCTGTCATGCCCTGGGCACAGAAAACAGCACCGCTATGCCCCACAGGGACTGGAAAGGCACACAGGCCCGGTCCAGCAGCAGACAGAATTCAAAGGCAGTCATGAGTGAGCCCGAAGCCCAACAGACAGGCTACCCATCTCCGCAGAGTCAGGGCTCCATCCTGCCACCGTCCTGGGAAGCTCCGTGTGCCTGGAGTGCTAACGGTCTGCAGACCCTCCTCGGTGGGCGAACTGGGGCTGCAGATTCTCCAACACCCCTCCCACCGGGATGTGCATTCTGCGTCCCCTCCTCTCCAGTCTGGGCTGGCCTCCGAGACCTCCTGCCCAGTGTGGCAGAGGTGGCCTCACGGCTTCCGCCTGCGTCTCTCGGAGCCCTGAGCTTCCTAAGCAGCCACACCGAGGACTTCGAGCTGGAGAAGCCACGGGGAGAGATGCTATGGAGAATCCCCGAGGCTCCACTAAGGAGGGAAAGAGAGGCCCGGGCAGCCCCTTACTAGTCCAATCTGCCCGCGGTCAGGTCATCCCTGCACTGCTGAGTGCTGGGATATCACAAGACATCCTAGCCGAATCGCAGATTCCCGAGCAAAAGAAAGGATTTTGGTTGTCTGAAGGGCCAAAATTTTGGGGTGGTTTGTTATGCAAAAGTTTATAAGCAGGACTCTCCCTGCTGCACGTGCTGATTTACCACTTCCGGTAGCATCAGTCTGGCGAAGGGAGGCAGAGCAGGTGGAAGGAACGGAGAAACCCACGCTGCTGTGTCCCGAGTTCAAGAGTATGAGCAGCACTGGGGGTAGGTGGGAGGGTGGTTAGACAGCGAAGGCGAAAACTTTATTTTTACTTTCTATTTATGGCAAGTGAAAATTTCTTATCTACTGGAGTGAAATGAAATTACACTTAAAAATAAATTTATGTCACACTCCTCAAGATGGCTACTATGGAAAAAAGCAAAACAAAACAAAACAGAAAGGAACAGTGTCGGTCAGGGGATGGAGAAATTGGAACCCTTGTGCATGTCTTAAATGGTGTGGCCGCTGTGGAAAGCGGCATGGCCATAGCGTCCAGCAATCCCACTTCTGAGTGTATACCCCAAACACTGAAAGCAGAGATTCAAATGGTATCTGGACGCTGGTGTTCACAGCAGCATTATTGACTTTAGCCAAAAAGTAGAAACGACCCAAGTGTCCACTGACAGATGAATGCATACAGAAAACATGGCCTAGCCATATAATGAAGGATTACTCGGCCTTAAAAAGGAAGGGAATCCTGGGGCACCTGGGTGGCTCAGTGGGTTAGGCCTCTGCCTTCAGCTCAGGTCATGATCTCAGGGTCCTGGGATCGAGCCCCGCATCAGGCTCTAAGCTCAGCAGGGAGCCTTTTCCCCCTCTCTCTGCCTGCCTGTCTGCCTACTTGTGCTCTTTCTGTCAAATAAATCATTTTTTTAAAAAAAGGGAGGGAATTCTGACACCTGCTACAAAACGGCGGCACCTTGAGGACATTACACTCAGTGAAGTAAGGCAGTCCCAAAAACCAAGTATCCTAGGATTTCAATTAGGTCAGTTAGATCCCCTGTGTGAGGGCAGCACCGCCTCCCAGTGGCGAGCTGGGACCCTCCACAGGCACGTGGGGGGGGGTTCCTGCCTCCCCAGTGATGCAGAGCGCAGGTAGGCAGGGACCCTGACCCTGGACGGCCCCCTCCCAGGGACCGCCTGGCCTATTACCCAGGCATGGGGGGGAGTGGAGTCTGCAGGAGAAGGTCCAGGCCTCCCAACTGCCCCTGCTCATTCGGACCCCCCGCTCCCACCCCACTGCCACCAACCCTGGCCCCGCCCCCAGACATCAACTCTGCCTGTGACCACCCACGGGACACAAACCTCAGGGCCTCAGACCAGTGATGATGCCTGCATGTGGAGGCGTGGCCCAGCACTGTGTGTCTTGGCCCAGGTGAGTTCAGGAAGGCATCAGTATGGGGGGCAGGAGGTGGATTACAGATCTGCTCTCGGTAACACCTGACGCAGCTAAGGATGGGAGTTACCGGCTAAGCCAAAAGCAGAACATTTCCTGGAAAGTCTAAATGAGTAAGTCCAGCGCCCTGGCCCCAGCCTCCTTTCCCCAGAGCCCCCAGCACGCTGGCAACCTGGCCTACGTCCGCCAGTTTGGAGACTGGAGTTTAACTCCATGCGGTGGGCTCTTCCGACACGTCTTGTCCTTTCGCCTGGGCCACGTCTGGTTTCAGCCACATACACGCCCCGTTTTGTACAAGATCAGACTGACCCCGTGCTGGTAGTGCTCGACCTTTGGGGAGCGTGAGGCTTCTTTCTGCTTGCAGTTTCCAGGCCTGCTCTGATGCTGTGCGCGCTGTGGTCTGAATATTTGCGCCCCGCTCCATTCAGATGTTGAAACCCACCCCCTAAGGGGAGAGGATCAGGAGGTGGCACCTTTGGGAGATGATTAGGTCCTAAGGGTGGAGCCCTCATGAATGGGAGCAGTGCCCTTATGCAGGAGGCTCCAGAAGGATCTGTCGCCTCCTCTATCATGGGCGGACACATTGAGAAGGCTGTCTTTGAACCAGGCAGCCAGTCCTCACCAGACACCAGATCTCCTGCGGCTAGGACCCCGGACTTCCCAGCCTCTGGGACTGTGGGAAAGTAACATGTGTTGTGAACAAGCCAGGGCATGTGTGTAGGTGCCTACCTGGTTCACTCTTACCAGCAGCCTGAAGTGTGCTCAATTACCAGCCCCGATTAATGCTCTACCGATGGGGAGGTGGGAGCAGGTGTTTAAATGCTCCAGGTTCCTGGGGCGCCTGGATGGCTCAGTGGGTTAAAGCCTCTGCCTTCAGCTTGGGTCATGATCCCAGGGTCCTGGGATCGAGCCCCGCATCGGGCTCTCTGCTCTGCAGGAAGCCTGCTTCCTCCTCTCTCTTTCTCTCTGCCTCTCTGCCTACTTGTAATCTCTGTCAAATAAATAAATAAAAATCTTTAAAAATGCTCCAGGTTCCTGTTCTCCACGGTCAATTCCAGGAGACCTCCCAGGGCTCCTAAAGAGACACTAGAGTGGGGGCTGGGGGATGAAACCCATGTTTCCCGCAGGGGTGACCTGTCATGCACGTTTACATTGGTTCTCTCTCTCTCCATGTCACTCTTTCAGCTCCTTCACTCCAAACTCCTGAAAGCAACTCCTAAATAAACTGCCTGCTCTCAAATCCTTTTCTCAGCCTCCACTTTTCAGGAAACTTTCATTAAGATGTCTTCCATCTGGAGATGCCATAAGGAAACATCTGTGTGCTGGCCCAGGCATTCTAGAACGAAGCCAGTGGACGGGCCTGACCCATGCCACAGCGCTTCCGGTCAGTCAGCATGTTCGTATCTCATGGCTTAATATGGCTCAGGGTCCGCAACTGGGACTAGAGTAAGGCGAGATGTCCAGGGCGCACAGTTTAAAGAAGTACACACTCTCACGTGCTGACCGTATTTGCACGAGCCTGAGAAGGGAGTGCCTCCCTAAACTCTGCATGCTCAGTGTCCTACTTGTCTCACTAGGACCTGGTTCTGGCCAGGACACTAGTAAAAAACATCCAAGATTACAACAGACAAGGGGCGCCTGGATGGCTCAGTTGGTTAAGCGTCTGCCTTCCGCTCAGGTCATGATCCCGGAGTCCCAGGATCGGGCTCTGGGCTCAGCAGGGGTCTGCTTCTCCCTCTGCCCCTCCTCCCTCTCGTGCATCCTCTCACTCACTTGCTCACTCTCAAATCAATAAATACAATCTTTTTCAAAAAAAGATTAAACCAGGGGCACCTGGGTGGCTCAGTGGGTTAAAGCCTCCGCCTTCAGCTCAGGTCATGATCCCAGGGTCCTGGGATCTAGCCCCGCATTGGGCTCTCTGCTCAGCAGGGAGCCTGCTTCCCTTCCTCTCTCTCTGCTTGCCTCTCTGCCTACTTGTGATCTCTCTCTGCCAAATAATTAAATAAAATCTTAAAAAAAAGATTAAAGCAGACAAATAAGAAAAAGAAACTCAAAAAGGAACTCATGCACATGGCAGAAAAATCCACAATATCCCGAGATGTAATTCATCGAGAAGGGGCATTTAAGGAACAAGAAAGGGCTCTTGCAAATTAAAAGTTTAGGACAGCTCTCAGAGAGTAGAACAAAAAGGCAAAGAGTGGGAAAATAGGACCGAAAGGAACAAAGCCATTAGAGAGTTATTCCAGGAGACAAATATTAGACACTCGAGAAAGAGAGCAGGGCGGGGTAAAGGTGGAGCGGACTATCAAAAAAATAATACATGAAAATACCCAGAGCTGAAGGACATGAGCTTCCAGTTTGGAAAAATACAGTGTGCCCAGCACAGTGAGTGAAAAGAGCCCAAATCAAGGCACCTCATGATGAAAATTTCAAACACAAGGATAAAGAGAAGATTTAAGCACTTCCAGGAGAGAGAGAGAAAGAAAAACAACACATAGATTAGATGAAAAGGATCAGAACCGGCATCTAGAAGACAGAGAAGCAACACATTCAATATGAAAATTAACGTCCAACTACAATTCCAAATCCAACCAAACCAACAATTATGAGAATAGGAGTTTCAAACACACAAGGCCTCAACCTCAAAAAATTAATTCTTTTTTAAAGAGTTAATTTATTTACTCTAGAAAAAGAGAGGAGGGGTAGGAGCAGAGGGAGAGGGACAAGCCGACTCTGCTGAGTGAAGAGCCCAATGCCAGGCTCAATGTCAGGACCCTGAGATCACAATCTGAGCTGAAACCAAGAGTCCCATACTTAAGCCACTCAGCCCCCAAGGCGCCCCTTCAAAAATTAATTCTTATGCACGCTTCTTCAGGAAACTACTGGAGGATGTATGCCACCAAAACGAAGAAGACCTCAGCTCCTGTAAACGGCAGACTAGGTATTCTGGACCAACACTCCTGCTGGAGACATCAAAGAAGGTGGACAAAATAATTCTATGGAGAAAGTGGTGAGCCAAGATCCGGGAGAGGACAAGAACCCAGAGAGATGAGAGCAGCTCTTCAGGTCACTTTGGCTCAGGGAGATTTTTCCAACCAGGAAGAAGCAGCTGAGAGATCAGGTGCTTCGGGTGGCCTCCCAGGGACTGGGAACAAAAGTCAGAGTCCAGGGTCAGGCCAAAGTAAAGACTCCGGTTAACCATCATCTGCCTTGGACTGGTATTCTGAGAAGCTGTACCCTAGCAGAAAAACCTCACACCCTGAAATCAGGTTAAGTTTACTTCAGAAAGCTAGGAGCCCCAGGCACCAAGGGAAAACAAAGTCTTCTTTGGAGGACAACAGTATCTTCGGCTTCAAATTATTTCCTTAAAACCTAATGTCCAACACAAAGACACATACAAATTTAAGACAACTCCAAGCAAGAATGAGTAGAAATCACAGCCAACAGAAATAAATGCAGAAGAGCTGCAAATACCAGAATTTGCGAGCGTGATCATAAAACAATGATCGCTTATTTTGCTTGAGAAGAAAATGCCAAGCTTTCCAAATGTGGGGGGAATCTGGACACTATAAAGTGAGACTTAGATTAAAAATGAAAGAAACCGAAGCATGAGAGCAAACCAATTAAAGACAGGGAGAGGGGATCCATCAAACAGGGGACGCAACCCAGAAGTACAAAGGGAATCCCCAAGTTCAGATGGGAGCAGGAGATGGAAGGCCTCCAGGAAGTTGTTTTCCAAGAGGAAAGACAGGGGAACTGATTGGTTTATCAACTCACCCGAAAGCTGTTTACAAAGTGACCGAATGTTCTGAGAACACTTAGCCAAGGATTTGAAGAACAGAGGGCGGGCTGGGGGTGCGCAGAGGGGCAGAGGGTGCGGGTTCGGGACAGTCCGTGGAAAATACTTAAAGTTGTCAGATCAGTTAAGAGCAGCAGCAGCCCAGGATTTTGTTTGTAAGTTTAATCCTCACGTAATGTCTTCTTTGGCCCATGGGTTATTTAGAAGTGCGTCGATTTACTAATATTGGGGAATTTCTTGCCCTCTTTGGGGTTAATAAAATACCTCTTCGTGGGGCGCCTGGGTGGCTCAGTGAGTTAACCCTCTGCTTTTGGCTCAGGTCATAATCTCGGGGTCCTGGGATCGAGCCCCGCATAGGGCTCTCTGCTCTGCAGGAAGCCTGCTTTCTCCTCTTTCTCTCTGCCTACTTGTGATCTCTGTCAAATAAATAAATAAAAATCTTTAAAAAAATACCTCTTCGTGATACATGTTACGTCTTCTTAGCTGTACCTCTTTTTGCTATTTTCAGTGGTTGCTTTAGGTTAAAAATATGTGTCTTTCGCTTAGAGAGTCTCCTTAGAGTGACACTCCATGCCCGAAACATCAACTTCCCAACTCCCCTTCTCGCTTTACGTGTGACACCACAGATCTACTAATCTTCCAACACAATAGTTAGTTCCATACAGCTGCCCTCCTATTCTCGGTGTCACTTTCTCGTTATCTTTTACTTTCAGAACTATTGTAAACCACAGTGTACAGTTTTTGCTATTTCCGTTAGAGAACTGTTTGCCCTTTAAGTCCTTCCGGCGCCATCTCTCTATGGTCTGAAGGATGCCTTTTCATGGTTTCTTTTCTTTTTTTTAAGATTTTTATTTATTTGTCAGAGAGAGAGAGGGAGAGAGAGAGCAGAAGCAGGGGGAGCAGCAGGCAGAGGGAGAAGCAGTCTCCCTGCTGTGCAAGGAACTCGATGTGGGACTCGATCCCAGGACTCTGGGATCATGACCTCAGCTGAAGGCAGACGCTCAACCGACTGAGCCACCCACGCATCTCCCTTTAATGGTTTCTTGTAATGAAGGCCTGCTGGTGACACATCTCCTCACCTCTGGTTTATCTGAAGCTCTCCCACTCATCTGCGAAGATCATTTTGGATGGATGTAGGTCCTCTTGGGTCATGATCTCTGAGTGGTGGGATGGAGCCCTTTGGCGGACTCTGCGCTGAACAGGGAGTCTGCTTGAGATTTTCTTGCTCCCTCTCCCTCTGCCCCTCCCCCCCACTCACCTCTCTCCCTAAAATAAATAAATCTTTAAAAAACAAATAATTGCCATTTACTGACTACCTACCCCATGTTATTGGAAGGGGACCCCTCAGTGGCATGTGAGATTCAGAGAAGTTGAGAGGAAGTGAGGGTGAGCATAGGAATCCAAATACGTTAGGAGACACATGTCGGTCTTCTCATGCAGTAGCCTGGAAATTGCATGACACACACAGCTAGGCAAAAAAAAAAAAGTCACGGTCAGATATTAAATGTGATTACAATTAGGATAAAAAAAAGTGCACTTCTGATTGCATTTGAATGATTCACTTCCTCGTTTTCTGTATTCCTCACATTTTCAAAAATCAGCATTAAAAACTGTAAGAGCACAAATGGAGGCTTTCTTCTGGATATAATCAGGATGATTGAAAAAGAATGATTGAAGAGGGGAGAAAATGAGAGAGCATGTGCTTCCTTTTTAAAATTACTCCTTTTCTGTTTCAGCTGCAATAGAACTAGTTTCTTTTTTTTTTTTTTTGGTGCTATACAATTAGATATATACATAGAAGTTCAAGAACCAAACAAACAACCTGATTAAAAATTGGGCAAAGGACTTGAATAGACAAGTCTCCAAAGAAGATACACATTTAAATAGCCAATGGGCAAAGATGCTCAGCATCACTAACCATTAGAGAAATGCAAATCAAAACTACAATGAGACCACTTCATACCCTTGGGATGGCCATTAACAAGAAAACAGAAGGCACCTTGGCTGGCTCAGTCCATACAGCCTGCAACTCTTGACCTTAGGGTTGTGAGTTTGAGCCCCATGTTGGTGACAGTTAAAAAAAATTTAAGTATTAAAAAACAAAGAAAACAGACAATAACAAGTGTCGGCAATGATGTGGAGAGAATGGAACCCTTGTGCTTTGTGGGTGGGCATGTGAAATGGTGTAGTCACTGCAGAAAACGGCCTTACTGGGAATGGATACAGAAGCGTCAATTTTGGAAGATGGCAAAATTCTGGAGATAGATCGTTGTGGTGGTTGCTTAAAGCCACTGAACTGTATACTTAAAAATATTTTAAATGGCAAATTTTATATTATGTATATGTTAGCACAATAGAAGCACAAGAACCACCCCCCCCCACAGAGATAATAATCATTAACATTTGGGGAACTCAACTTTTTGTGCCTCTTCTTCTACACTTATATATACGCATATCACATGTTGTTGTTTTTTTTCCTCCTTGCATAAGTCCTACTAATTTTAGGATTTTTTTATTAGATTTCAAGTGTCTAGAGAATCCTATTTCAAATATGGAGCATAGAGAATCATGTGTCCCCACCATGCAGCCTTCACAAATTTTACCATTTCCCATGCTTGCTTGAGATCTTTTATAAAAGTCTTTGAGCATGTGATATTTAGGACCTAGATGAGATGTACCCATAAAATAAAAATGCATATTTGAGAACCCACAACACCCAACCTTAGCATTAGACCCTTAAGGATACCTTTGAATCTACCTGTGTTCCTCCCCAACTCATCACACCTCTTCCTACCTGTGCCTCCTTCTCCCAAAAAACACCATCCTGACTTCTGTGTTTATTACTCCCTCGCTTAAATAACTTGTCACTTAGATATTTAGCTCTATTCTGGCCACCTTTTGCCGCCTAAGAAAGTACCTCAAAACTTAATGACTTAAAGCATCAACCATTTAATTACATCTCGTGATTTTACGGGTCAAGAATTCAGGCAGGGTTCAGCTGGGTGACTCTTTTATTTCCTGTAGCCGATGGGCTGGTCTGGAAGGTTCCGTGTGGGGTAGAAGACTGAGTTCAGTGGAGACGGTCTACTGGAAGCTTCCAGAATTTCTCATACGGTAGCTCAGGACTTCCCATTACCCCTCTTCAGTGATACTAGCTCATGACCTATTTCCCCTGACTCCTGTATTTTTGGGAAACAGGTCCCAGACATCGAGGCATTTTCATCTGTAAATAATTTAGTCTGTCGTTTCTAAAAGATAGGACTCTTGTTTTGTTTTTTTTTTTAACAGAACCACGATCTATTATCCCACATTTTAAAAACCACAGTAATTCCTTGGTACCAATGTACATTTGAGCCAGGGTTCACATTTCCAATCGTTTCATGTCATAAGTGTGTATTTTCAAGTTCACTTGGGTTAGGATCTAAATGAGGTCCTGGCTGAGATTTCTTTCGGTCTCTCTTAATTTTCTTTCTGAAATCTTAAAGTTTCCTCCTTCATGTTTTTTCCTTGCAGTTTATCTGTTGAAGAAACCAGGTTGTTTGCCCAACAGATAAACAATTGATAGTATCTTGGACTCAGCGAAAACCAGGAATATTTTTGCTTTATCAAACTTCCCATTTTTTTCTACATTTGTTTTTCACTTAACGAACACAATTCTTCACTTTCTTGGCACTTGCAAGCACAGAGGTTGGTTGCCTCCCTTGCACTGAATCCTGGCCTCGTCCTCTTAACCAGGTTCTGAGTTCATGCTATGTGTCCCAAGGGGAAATGGACTCTAATCTTAGCTCCGGAAGTGGGCCTGATGGGCCAGAGGGCAATCCCACCCCCCCATCACCAGTGACTGGCAACGAAATGGACATCTGAGCCCGTTCTGGCTATTGAGACACCAGGAGGGACTTCTCACCACTTCTCAAAGCAAGTTAACACAGAGGGCCGTTCTCAGCCAAGCTTGCCCCCCGATGACTGCTGGCGCCCCTCACCTGACCACAGGAGGGGCGGCCTTAGGATGAAGCTGGTCCGGGGCAGCCACTGGGAGCCTGGCATCGTCATGGAGCGGGGGGTGGGGGAAGAGGTCACATCGAGCAGGCCGGAGCTACTCCTGGGCTTCCCAGTTCTGTAGCCAATGCCCTTTATCGTGTAAGCTGGTCTGAGTGGGGCAATCTGACGGGAAGCCTAGATCATCCTAACAGATACAGAAACAGAAGCCCTTAAAATGACCCCAATCTACTCCGCCGCCTTTCTCTCTTATCACTCCCCTCAACAGCCTCTCTGCCAGGGCCAAAATAGACTCCTCACCATTTCCCACACTACCCTGTGATTTGTTTTTAACCAATGCCTCTGCCCAAGCAGATCCTTTGGCTGAAATCTTTTCCCCAGCCTTCCTTCCTCTCTATCTACCTATCCAAGCCTTTCCCGTTCTCCAAAGTCATATTTTATTTTTTTAAGATTTGAGAGACAGAAGGGGGAAAGGGGCAGACGGAGAGAGAGAGAAGCAGGCTCCCCACTGAGCAGAGAGCCCAATGCGGGGCTCGATCCCAGGACCCCAGGATCATGACCTGAGCCAAAGGTAGACACTTGATCCACTGAGCCATCCAGGCACTTCTCCGAAGTCATATTTTAAATGCTGCTGCCTTTCCCTGCTTGTTGAGTTTTCTCTGAATTCCCATTATGTTAGGTGTCCCCTCTTGTCCAGCACTGAACGGAGCCTAGCCTCGCGTTAGAACACTGGTAGACTTGCCCCCTCTCCCTCCTAGACCTTAGGCATCTCGGGGATGTGGACTGTTTCCATTCAGCGCTTTCCTGGAAACACTGAACACCCAAGCCCGAGACCCAGGAAGGCCCCATCATCACCTACCGAATGGAACACTGTTTTCTATGAAGCCTTGGTGATGTTTTAAAGAAACTGCTATGTTGCTAAATTTACAAGGAAGACATGTCAACACGTTTTGAAAATGGGGAGGGTGGCATCGACTGAGGGCAACGTCTTCCCCAGGTCCCAAGCAAAGGCCAGGTGGTCCCTTGTGGCCCTTGTCTCACCACGCCTGAGCAGGACAAGGCTTCCGACAGTTAACAGAACGTTTTTAGAAAGGTGACTTCAGACGTGCAGAGCTTCAGGGAGACCCAGGATGAGGAGGGACCATATAATCTGAAGAAAAAGGTGGGACCAATGTTGGTCCTGGTGTCACATCCCAGTTGGAGTAGTCATGTTTCCGGATGTCACCCTGGACAACGTCTTTACATCTCTGGGGCTCAATCCCCTCATCTAAGAAAATGGCGTTGACACTGGTACCTACCTCCGGGGGCTGTTGTGAACAGGAAAGAGGCGACGTGTGCTTGGCACAGACACGACTACCACTAGAAGCCGGGGAGATGGAGATCGTGGAGTGGGTAGAAGGAGCAGAAAGCTGGGGTGATGGCAACAGGATGGCGGCAATGGGGAGGGGACAAAATCTCTCTGAGTAGACCTTTCCACATCACTCTCACTCTTATTATGTTCCATAATAACCATAATAATCACAGCTAGGATACGCCAACAAATGAATCAAACTGTGTGACAGGTAAACACCACAGCTGCGCTAAGAGGGAGGGAGAAGAAAGTAATTCTGGAAAACAGTATTTCGATTGGATACTGTAAGGCTTACGACAAAAAGATCTGCCCAAAAGGCAGACTGGGCTCTCGTCAGTTACATCTGTCACGGCACATGTGACTCCTTCATGACACGGGGTTGAACAAGGAAGTGAATGGAGCCGGAGTCTCAAAGTCAAAGCATAAAGTTCCAAAGTCAGGCAAGGAGGCTGGAATGAATCCTGGGGTGTGGAGGAGAGCAGCGCCCAGTGCGAACTCTTTCTTTTCCTACATATACAGATGCAGAAACAGACATAAGGGTGTGGGTACGTGCGTGAGGGTACACGCTCCCTCTTCTAGCTCTGTCCATCAGGAGGCCCCGGAAGCCAGGACACCCCGACAGGGATGAGCGGGGCCAGCTGCCCCATCCAGGATGAAGCTGTCGAGGACACAGGGGAGCGGGGGGGCGCCCACCGGGCAGGTGCGGGATGAGCCTTCCAGAGGACGCCATGCGCAGGAGAACTGAACTCGTTTCGCGGTCACAGCTCTCAAATACTGTCATGATGAAGGCAAAAGGAAAAAGAAACGCCAGGAAAAGGGAGTTCTACTGTAAAGCTACCAAGTTTGAAAGTCACTTCAGTCATGAATCATAATGAGAAGGCTCATTACGAAGTACACCCATGTCCTGTAAAGAGAAAACTTGGAAGAATTTGGCAGTTTTTATCAGTAATGCTTGAAGTTACGGCTAATAATGCAAAACCATTAAAAAATCATTACACTTTCAAGTGATTTGAAGGATCTATAAAATTCACATTTAAAAATGGCAGAGAGCACACACACAATCCTTCATGTCAGAGAGTCACTTTGTCTGAAGCTGCCCACGGGGTCGTAAAATAAGCCAGTAGAAAAATTCGGACATCGCACAGAAGGAACTCCGGAATCATCTTTGAAAACGGTTCCCAGTGCTGGAGGAAGTCAGTGCACATTCTTAAAGATCAGCTGGGCCCTCAAAAAGCTGCTTAATGTACAAGGCATTTGGAATTAGTACCTTCAACGAGTCAGTGTTTTTCTCTGGGCCCTCAGTATACTAGTTTGCACAGTAAGAGCCAGGCACTAAAGGTTACGTGGTAATGGACTAAGACGCCAGGTTCCGGAATAAGACCGCCTGGATTCTAATTCTTAGCTGTGTGACCCTGGGCAAATTACACAACTTCTCTGGGCCTGCATTTCTTCACTTGCAAAATTGGGATGATTAAAAGACATCTACCTCCTAGGGTTATCACAAAGATTCGACAGTGCTTAGTAAGGCTCCTCTGCATATGGTAATAATTCAATAAAGATTAGCGAGTATTAACAAGAAATCACATTCTGATGGTTTTTTGTTTTGCTTTGCTCAACCTGAGACAACATTTTGCTTCTAATTCTGGGCAATTCAGATATCATTTTTAAATACTTTATCTGCTTTTTAACTTCCCGTCATTTATCCAACAAGTGCCTCTTGAGCACAGTCGCTTTCCCAGTCCTGGCAGGTGCTGGGGACCAAGCAGGGAAGAGGGGCAAGGTGCTGCCTTCACAGGGCTGGGGGTCTACGAGGGAAGACCAGGCAAGACTGGGCAAGAACTAGAGAGAGAAAAGATCCACTGGGCAGTTATTGGTCAGGGAACGGCTCTGCCCCAGATGTCACCACCTAGGCCATGTAAACAGTCGACTGCCACTGGACCCAAGCCTCAGACACCCCGTGACCCTGCCAAGAGGTGAGCAGCCGAGCGACAAGCTGTCGCAAGGCTGTCGTGCCCCTCCTGATCTCACGGGGTCTGCCACGACGCAGCTTCTCATCCGCCTCCCAGGTTCAGGCCAAGCCACGGGGCCTTTGACGTCGCTATGGAGTAACTCTCCGCCTCCGCCTGGGCCGTTTCCTTCCCAGCCAAGCGTGGGGCAGAGTGGCCACCGGAGCCATTGCTGCCCTGTGGGGACAGCGTGACCACCTGACGGTGCTGAGGGCCACAGGGAACCGAAAACAGGTCATGTCACGGAGGGTCGCTTTGAGGCTCTTAGAGAAGGAAGATCAGGGAAGGGGTTCACTGGGGTGACCCAGGAGCCGGCCTGGCAGGAGGAACTGCAGGAACGGAGGCCCTGAGGTCACGGGGAGGTGGGGGGGGCAGGTGTGAGGAACTAAAAGAGCGGTGGGGTTGAAGTGAAGGGAGCAGGAAGGACGGGCCGTGAGTGGCTGGGAGCTGGCTCACAGGCGGGCTTGCAGGCCACGGGATGGCCGACTTTCAAGTGTTAACCAGGCAAGTGATACAGTCTGATTTCTGTTTTTATTTTTTTTAAGATTTTGTTCATTTGAGAGAGTGAGCGAGCAAGAACGAGCAGGGGGAGGGATGGAGGGAGAGAGAAGCAGACTCTCCGTTGAGCAGGGAGCCTGATGCAGGGCTCGATCCCAGGCCCCTGGGATCATGACCTGAGCCCAAGGCGCACGCTTCACCGACTAAGCCACCCAGGCACCCTGATTTCAAAAGATCATCCAAAAAAGCAAGCAGACACTGAGAAAAAAGAGTGTGGGGGTGAGGCGGAAGGGGTCAAGAGCAGGGGCGGCAGCCATCCCAGTGCTCCCAGCGGAGGGAGAGGGGCCCTCGCAGCAACGAGTGGTTCGGCAGCTCAGCACGCTTGCCGGTGGTGCGGCCCGGGCGCCCGGGGCCCACAGCAATGAGGCGGGAACCCTACGTGACCCACCCTTGGGAGGCCCTGGGCTTTCACTCCCAACTGGGGAGCCCCAGGAAGGATCCGAGCCAAACCTCCCCATCTGCCTCTGAATCGATTCAACAGCTGCCCCACTGCACGGAGCCCACGTGGGTGTCAGTCAGGGGGACAGGCGACAAGGATGGGAAGTGGAGATGGGACTGCAATCATCCCAGGAAGAAACGGGGGCCGATCGGCCCCAGAGGCCTCCCCACCACCACCTTGACAACTGAGCCTCCGAGGCGGTCTCTTCTGTGCAACGTGCGTAAAAGTAACACACACAAAGCACCCGGCGCCCCCAGTGACACAGGAGACGGCTGTAACCCGACAGTGCTGGTTTGACTCCTGAAACCCCTGCCTAACCCCTGCCTACTTTCCCAACTGCTCTCCCAGGTTCCCGTGCCCTTAAAACTGCAAAGAAGGAACGCCTGGGTGGCTCAGTTGGCTAAGCGGCTGCCTTTGGCTCAGGTCATGATCCCAGCGTCCTGGGATCGAGTCCCAGTCCTGGGATCAAGTCCCACATAGGGCTCCTTGCTCGGCGGGGAGCCTGCTTCTCCCTCTGCCTCTGCCTGCCACTCTGTCTGCCTGTGCTCGCTCCCGCTCTCTCTGACAAATACAAAAAAATCTTAAAAAAAAAAAAATCCCCTGGTGCGTATTGTTGGAAATTGCTACATGTTAAAAAAAAAAAAACAACTGCAAAGAAAAGCTTGATCGCTACTTCCTACTTAAAAGCCCTCAAGGGCCGCTATAGTGTAGACGACCCCTGCTCCCCAGCCTCCGTCCCCACCACGCTACACACACACACACACACACACACACACACACCCTTACCTGACACACACACACACACACCCTTACCTGACACACACACACACACACCCTTACCTGACACACACACACACACACACACACACACACACACACACACACAACCTTACCTGTCTTCCCCAGTACCTGGCACCCAGAGGGTGCTGTGTTTCTAGAATCTCCGATGCAGGAAAGGACATGAACCGATTTAGAGCAGTAGGCCATCTTTACACGTGGCATTAAAATGGGGACCTACCTCTGTTTACAGGCATGGCACACACAAGAGTCATATACAAGCATTCACAATAGGGGGAACACGCAGGGGGTTTGGCACACACGAATTTTCCAGATCTTTAAGCACCCACATTGCCCTGGATGGTAAGATCCCATGTTTCCGTATCTCCCGAAATGAGGCAAATGAAATTTCATTTTCCTTCCCTCATGAACATTCCTAGGACACGAGGCTGTGATGAAAGCGCAGCCCGAGGATTACGGACGTGGGACATCTGTGACCAGCTGCTCCCAGGCTAAATGACTAAAGGGCCCCAGGAGGCTTTAGCATTTTTTTTTTCTTTTTAGTACTTTTCCTCTCCCTTGACAGACTGCTATTCCAGAAGAAATCACTGCTGCTCCCGGCAGTGTGCCCCTCCCGTCATCCCACGGATGGACACCGTTTCACCTGCTGCAAGTTGCTGAAGGGAATAAAATGCCTGGAAATGGGCGCGCGGATGGCACGTGAAGTAAGGCAAGGGGGTGCGCTTCCCAGGCCTCTGGTCCCCGGCGGCTAGCCGGGTCCTGCCGGGTGTGCCAGCCAGCGAAGACGGGACCTCACGAGCCGAGGAGCTCGGCCGCGTCGCCTCAGGCTACGGCAGCGAGGGTCACACGGACCTCGGTTCACAGTCCGCCCGCCTCACTTCTCCAAACATTCGTTCCTGTCAGCCTTGGCCACTGTATAGCGCACCTGGCAAGTCCCCGGCCCTGTCGCAGCTCATTCATGACTCCTCACCACGGGCCTGTGAAGAGACACCACTGTCCCCATTTACCAGCTGAGAAAACAGGCCCCAAAGTTCAGTACCCCAAGGTCACAGAGCTAATAAGCAGAGGACAGCCCAACCCAGACCTCTTCGCTACTCATTCATTCAACGACCGTCACCTGAGCCCCTGGTACCTTCGAGACACCGAGTATATGTGTCAGTGAGCAAGCCAGGTAAAGTTCTCGCCTTCCTTCCACCTAATAGGAGGTGGCAAGGGCGTCTGGAGAGGGGAGGGGAAGGCAGATGGGGAGCGGGAGGCACAGGGTCATGAAGATCAAATGAGGTAACAAAAGTGAAAAGGCTGGATAAACTAGAATGTTCCGGGGCCGTAACAAATTATTACTCGGTATTGCTTCAAGTTCCCTACTTTGCTGCTGGGAATGGCAGCAAACTTTAAGGCTTCCATGTGGCTAGATGGCTCCCAGGCTTGCTGGTTCACAGCTCACCCAGAACCGAGAGGCCCCTGGGAGTTTGGGTTTAAAAACCTGTCTTCAGGGGCACCTGGGTGGCTCAGTGGGTTAAGCCTCTGCCTTCAGCTCAGGTCATGATCTCAGGGTCCTGGGATCGAGCCCCCACATCGGGCCCTCTGCTGGGCATGGAGCCCGCTTCCCACCCCCTCCCAGCCCCCCTCCGCCTGCCTTTCTGCCTACTTGTGATCTTTGTCTGTCAAGTAAGTAAATAAAATCTTAAAAAAAAAAAAAACCGTCTTCCTGCTCCCAAGAAACAAGAGGTTCCGCTGGTGCCGTTCTTCATCTACACAAAGATGAGCCCACAATCTGAACAATTTCCCAGGATCCCAAGAGAAGGCCCCGTTACTCGAACACAGTGACATGTCATCAAGGTTACTGTGTGTCTGAAACTTACTGTGGGTACGAATGTCTCTAGCTTCCCCAACGCGTTCTACCATATAATCACCATTCGCTGTGCTCGGTAAAGGTTACAATTAAAAGAGCTGCTAAAACTTAACAGACAAGGAAAAAGCAACTGACAGAAAACGACACTAGGTTAATCTGTAGAGAAATGCTAGGTATGCGGAGTTTCTTTTAAAGAGACAGCCTTTATTGTAAGAATGTTTACACTCAAGAACTCAAAATGTAGTAATGCTTTTGGTTTGTTTGTTTTTTGGAATTTACTGATTTGTATTTAAAAGGAACTGTTGACACCGATTCCCCGGAAATCATCTGAACAAGCGCGAGGAAAACAGTTAATCCTGCTGAAACAGTAAAATAATTCCAAGACATATGGTTTACCCAACTGAACAATACTGTGGATGCCATCACTGATAGGAAAACTGACTGCTCCTTACTCTTTTAAACACACAGTGGTATATAATTAACAATATTCAATCACTTCTGTTCTTTCCTGAATATATAAAAATTAAAATACCAATTAAAAAACTAATATATCTTCTCTTTAAATGTTCCTTACAGATACACTTTCAGTATTTTCATTCGATAGTGGTGTGGTTTAAGAGATTTTTTCATTCAACAACACTCCACGCCAAGAGAACGGAGAGTCTATAGGCTCGTATTGCAAATAAAGACTTCAGGAACGGAGCAATGGGCCTTTCTAAAATACAAAATGGATAAAATTCTGAGGATACATGCAATAAAGCTCTACGGAGCAGCTGGCCACAGAACTAGAACATTCTACCGATGATTTCAGTGGGGCTCCAGATGCTTCCGAACTCAACGTGAACTCTCCTCTTAGGCTTTGTATTTCGCTTTTCCAGTTTCACTAATGACACAAACATGCTACAAGATAAAAATCCGGAGATGCACATTAGAAAAGCGTATCCTGCAATGGAAGGCAAGAAGAGCATTTCGCACGGCTCGGGGGAACAGCGCTGCGCTGCAGGGGCTCCAGCGGACAGACAGACAGACAGACAGACAGAGGCTGGCGGGGCCTTCCTCGCCAGGTGTGGAAACGCCCGCTTGCGCCTCCTGCTCGCGGAGCAGAAGGGGGCGCTTGAAGGAGCGTGAGTGAAAAGACTGACACCAGTTCATTTATTTCTCACTTATGACCACATCTATCATCTGAAATAATAATGGGACAGTTACTGCACGTTAAAGCTGTTGAACTGTTGCAGCCAACAGAAGTGTCGCCCCAGCCTGGCCAAGTTCCAGCTCTAAGGATGTCTGCGCTTGATTACAGCTTTATGTGACTAATGGGAACCATCAGTCCGTTCAAATTATGAGGTGCTGGAAAGAGAAAACAATTCCTCTCTTTCGTAAATTTTTGTATGGGCTCTGAAAAATGAGAGTGAGAAAAAGAGGCATTACTTACATTCAAGTCCCTGAAGTACTCGTTATAGTCAAGGGCATATCCTACAACAAACTTGTCGGGAATTTCAAATCCAACAACTAAAAAGAATCATAAGTCATCATTCAGATACAGAAAATATCATTCTGGAATCAAATGCTTATGAATGTGCCTCTCTACAGATTCCCTCTAAAATCTTAAGGGAAAAAAAACCAAAATAAATACCCTCTAAAGTAACTCTCAACCATTTCATATAAAACTTGCTCGGGTTGGGGCGGGCGTCTGGGTGGCTCAGTGGGTTAAGCCTCTGCCTTCAGCTCAGGTCATGACCTCAGGGTCCTGGGATCGAGCCCTGCATCGGGCTCTCTGCTTGGTGGGGAGCCTGCTCCCCCTCTCTGCCTGCCTCTCTGCCTACTTGTGATCTCTCTCTCTCTGTCAAATAAATAAATAAAATCTTAAAAAAAAAAAACTTGCTCCTGTTAAGGATGGTTAAATGATTGACAGAAAGTAATTCACTTACAGTCTGGTTTATAGCCAACACTTCGAGGGGTCCTCTTCACCAGCAAGCTGTTAATTACAAAATGTAACATGTGACGTAGGGAGACATGACGGGGCATTACAAAAGGGGACATTTATGCTCTGAGACATGGTCTCTGCTGCACCTAGAATATTTTCTATATAGAAAGACTATGAGCGGGGAGCGAGCTTGCAGGGACCGGGCAGGGCAGCAGTGAGCTGCTTGCACAGCTGAGGCCCTTGCCTGATCCCCACCAGGCAGGCGTGACTGATGATTCTGAGATGGTTCTGACCCCGCCTACTCACGCACCCATCGGAAGGCAGCGAATCAGAAGGATGAATGGATGGGGAGTGTCAATGGGCAGTTTCAGGATCCCTGGAAGGCCAATGCTACAACTGCAAAGGGGTGTGGGATATGTGAGCATCACCTTTTGAGACTCTTAATACTGGCTTACAAAGATCGTTAGGCTAAAAATAACTAGCAGGTTCGAGGAGCTAGTATTGATTTTTGAGAGCAAAAACCGCAGTTGGGATACGCCATCTCTAACATAAGCTCATTTCGTAACCCAAGTGTGTACTGCCTGCTGGAATTTTTCAGCCATTAAGAAAAGCTATCGACAGTGTTTTGATAACCTTTATGTATGTTAAGGGCAGTCTCAATAAAACTTATGATTTTAGGGGTGCCTGGGTGGCTCAGTGGGTTAAAGCCTCTGCTTTCGGCTGAGGTCATGATCCTGGGGTCCTGGGATCGAGCCCCGAATCGGGTTCTCCGCTCAGCGGGAAGCCTGCTTCCTCCTCTCTCTCTCTGCCTGCCTCTCTTCCTACTTGTGATCTGTCTGTCAAATAAATAAACAAAATCTTAAAAAAAAAAAAAAAGAAACACTGACTTAGGCCAACTCCATCACTAAGAAATGAATGACCAAAGTACTCTCTGGGCACTCCACACCTCCAGCAACACAAAACCCCTCTCTCCTGAGGCAATCTACCTCAATTCCACAGCCTACTCCAGGAAGGAGGGACAAAAGACTACCCCGAGGCTACAGAAGTATCCTATGCCACAGGAGAGAAAAAATAAGCAAGTGCACGGCGTGGCTTACTGGGAGCTACTTAGTGCCCCAAAGTGCATCATGGACAGAGACCCTCTCGTCACACCTGTCCCCAATCCACTGAAAGGGACCTACCCACACGGGCACCAGCTATCAGAGAAGGCTGAGAGGACAAACTGCTGACAGACGGGTCATCAGGCTCACGCTGATTCAGAGATGCTCGATATGGGATACTTGGACCCTTTAAACGGGGTTTATCAAAACCAGTTAATCATTTAGGGAAAAAATTAGATTACTACCTGACCCCTACACAAAAATTAGAGTGGTTAAAGACTTAAAAATAGAAGACGAAATTGCAAAACCAAAAAACAAACAAACAAACAACAACAAAAACACAAAAAACACCCCCAAAAAACCACCCCGGGTATTACCCTACCAGAACCTTAAGTGTGGTAAATACAGCAGGAATTGTGAGCCGGGATGCCTGGGTTCAATCCTCACCCCACAGTGTGCTGGGCACTGTGCCTCTGGACAATCCCCTATGCCTCGGTGTCCCTATCTGTGAAGTGGGAGCAACAGTGCTCCCTCAGAGTTGTGAGGGATTAAGCTGTAATTATAATTAAATATAATTAAACTGGAAACAAAGGTAGAACTAATAAAGCAAAAGCCAAACAGCAGAGGCAGGGCCCAGAGGGGAGGCTGGAAGATGTAGTCACTCAATTCCAGGAGCTCGGGATCCTCAGAACCCAACCCTTCCCTACTACCTCCTCCTAAACCCAGTGTGGGGATCCTTGGTCTCAATTCTTGAGGCAAGCCCCAATGTCCTACCACGCTACCCAAGACAAGTTGGCATCATTATTAGCGTGCCGAAAAACCAAGTGTTAATATTAAGCAAGAAGATGACTGCAATGAAGGGCTTCATTAACACATGACGAAATTATTTACGAAGCGTATTTACTGTGTCTTATTTGAGATCACATTACTTTCTGAAGATAAAACAAGTTGAGAACATTTACTCTTACGAGAAGCAATTAATTACTGAAGCCCGTTTCAAATGAAGAAAATAGCCTGTCAAAATGTTATATACATACCTTGCGACCTTGACCATCTTTGGATTATGCTCCTTGACCAAGGAAAGCAAGGTCTGCATTGTTTTGCCAGTGTCAATTATATCCTTTAAAAGAAAAAGACAAGACAAGACATTCATTCATTCATTCGAGAGAGAAAGAGAGAGAAAGAACAGGAGAGAGGAGGGTCAGAGGGAGAAAGAGACTCTCCACCGAGCAGGGAGCCTGATGCGGGACTCGACCCTGGGACTCCGGGATCATGACCTGAGCTGAAGTCAGTTGCCGAACCAACTGAGCCACCCAAGTGCCCAAGACAAGACATTTAAAGAGCAAATAAAACTGCATCCTATAAACACGAGACACCGAAACCCCGTGGATAAGTAGAAGAATGCTATTGTTTTCAGGGTCACCAACTCTCAGAAGCAGGCGGTTAAAGACGGCACCCGGAGAAACACTGCTCCATGCCATCTTGAAAGTATCCAAATTAATAAGGCTTTACTACATAAAATGACCTTATATTAAAGTGAATCTTAGCTACTTAGTCAAAAGTAGGAGACTATTCAATGAAAACACTATGGACGGCACAAAGTGGTGTTTCACAAAGTGTGGTCTGGGAGCCATCAGAAACATCAGGGCTGGAGACTTGTGAAAAATGCAGAGTTTCAGGCTGCAGTGGCCAGAACTTGGATGGCCCCAAGACTCCCCACCCCTCGTGTACACACCCAGAATAACCTCCTATCTGTAGCGAGAGCACAACCTGGGAAAATGCTGGGCCGGTCAGCTGCCACGTGAGAGGGCCATGTGCAAGGACACGAAGCTGGCCTTTAGGAGCTGTGAGAAACCCGTGGCCCAGAGCCAGCAAGAAAATGGGGACCTTCGTCTTGCAAGCACAAGAACTAAACTCTGCCAACAACTTAAATGAATGTGGAAGAGGACCGCGAGCCCTGGGAGAGACAGGAGCCCCAGCCTTGCTTCAGCCCCAGGAAACTGAGCAGAGGACTCTGCTAACCTGGACATGCATTGTTTCCAGCTGTTAAATTTGTGGTCGTGTGTTAAGCGGCATCACCCCAGACAAAATCGATCTGAAGTGGAATTAATGAATCTACATTTAGAAACAAGCAACCAACAGCACCCGAGCGGCTCAGTGGGTTAAAGCCTCTGCCTTCAGTTCAGGTCATGATCCCAGGATCCTGGGATCAAGCCCCACATTGGGCTCCCTGCTCTGCAGACAGCCTGTTTCCTCCTCTCTCTCTCTCTCTGCCTGCCTCTCTGCCTACTTGTGATCTCTCTCTCTCTGTGTCAAATAAATAAATAAATAAATAATCTTAAAAACAAGCAACCAACGGCACACGGGTGGCTCAGTCAGTTAGGTGTCCAACCACTGATCTCAGCTCAGGCCTTGATCTCAGTCAGGGTCCAGCGTTCAAGCCCCGCAATGGGCTCACGCTGGGCATGAAGCCTACTTAAAAACAAACCAAAAAACCCCCCAAGCAACTAGTTCCCAAGGATATTCATGTACAAGGATATTCATGTCATCTTCTGAAGACAGCGTCACCTGTTTAGTTTTTGATCCATAAGCTGAAGTTTCTATTACTAAAAATGAATTGGGGGTTACTGGTGCTCTTAAGCCTTAGACATTTTACATAAAAGAGTGAAAACTCATTCTACTGGTGAGAGTATAAAGCACACAACCACTCTGTCGAGTCATTTGGCAGTAACGGTAAAACTGAGAAGGGACCCACTCTATGATTCGGTCACTGCCCGCATTTTGAGGGGACTCACAAGTGCACACCGACACTGCAACTTTGCATTTTAAGACAACTGCATGTCTCAACGTGAACAACCTCAGAACTTAATATGAGTGAAAAAAAGATATAAGAGGCTATGTATAGTGTGGCACTATATACGTTTTTAAATCCCCAAATACGTTTTGCATGTGGATACATACATGTAATAGAAGCATAAAAAAACATGCATGGGGATGATGTATATCAACTTTAAAAGAAAGGAAAATCTTTGAAGCCCAAAAGAGAGGGGAAAGAAATATACCAGCATTTTCCCATTACTCAATAAAAACAAATTACTAAGTATTTCTTACAAAAAAACCAATCTTACTCCCTTATAGCAACATAAGCCCACAGTTAAAATTGATGACGAGGAATTTCTTTCTCTAGATTACCTTTAGGACCGTGCATACTAAGTTAGAAAATCATAAACACTATACTGAAAGTATGCAGAACTTACCTCAACAATCAAGACATTCTAGAAGAAAAAGAAATGAGAATCAGCACAGTGAATCAATGTTTCCAATTATAACTCTCATCGTATCATAACAAACTCATTATCCAAATTCTTGTTTTTAAGATACTTTCCTTATCTCAAAGCCTGATTTAAACAATGGGCCATCTGCTGGGATTTAGAACTCTTTAGTGTGAAATTTTCACTGTAATGGAACTTTTAAAAATAAAATTTGATCTATATATGTTCATTTTTTAAAAAATTCTCACTCCTTTAAACAAGAGGTCTAATTTTGGGCAAGTCATAAAGTTTCTCTGGGCTTCAGTTTACCATGTGTTAAATAAGGAACATGAACTAGTATGTATCTTCCAACTCTAACGTTCAAGAACTATAATTTGTACTAGAAATCCAAAATCATGCCTTTAATTCACCATACGGAATCCAATTCAAAACCCGTTTTCGTATTAGGCTGAAACTGATCTGTATTTGCTGGATGTGTTCATATTCTTGGACTCAACTAAAGAAAGGTACCAATGCTTCCTTCCACCATAAACCTTCACCCCAATTTCTACCTCTCAGACTTTTATAGCTGGAAGAGCCCTTACAGAAGAAACCATCTAAGAATCACCACCGAGGTACAGAGGAGTCCTATCTGTTCTCATGCCGGTTATAGGAATGAGGTCCCATTTCACACACTGGTTATAATCACTGTCACAGGAAGAGTCATGCTATATTGTGACCTGCCGTTCTCCCTTCTTGGTCACATACCAATTGCATGAAAATCTTCATGTTCTATATATTCTTCTAAGTCAGTGGTTACTATGGTAGGGCACACAAGATCCACAGGGTTGCAAGAAAGAAATGTTAGATCTTTTTTTAAACCTCACCCTGCGTGAGCTGTAATTTCATGTATTTTGTAATATGCATAATATGACTGCCATAGTTTGTATTACCATTTGCCCCTTTCCTCCTACAACTACTTTGTCTCTTTTCAAGATACTACAATCTCAATCTTTAGTAAAACTGAATTTAATCAATTAATGGGCCAATAATCATTTTACCACCTGCTATGGGATTCTCTCTCAGCATTTTCTCTACCCTCGCTAGCACATCGGAAAGGTAACATTCTCCCATCCTAACTGCAGCTCACTGCTGCAGCAATGTGTACCAGGGGATGGAGTTATAGTTTGAAAACAGCACTTAGGAGGCGCCTGGGTCGCTCAGTGGGTTAAAGCCTCTGCCTTCGGCTCAGGTCATGATCCCAGGGTCCTGGGATCGAGTCCCACATCGGGCTCTCTGCTCAGTGAGGAGCCTGCTTCCCCCCCTCTCTCTCTGCGTCCCCCTCTGCCTACTTGTCATCTCTGTCAAATAAATAAATAAAATCTTTAAAAAAAGAAAACACTGAATTATGAGACAGAGAAACTGGATTCTAGTCTTGACTCTAATACTAAGCAGCTACACGATCTTAAGTCATAAGCATAGATTTCTAGTAATAGGAGATAGCTTGTACAAATCAATCCCAGTCCAGAGAGGTTAAATACTTATCTAATACAAAACTGTAGTGTCTAGAGTATGGTCTCAATATATGGATTTAAAAATAAAGAATGAGAGGGACGCCTGGGTGGCTCAGTTGGTTAAGTGGCTGCCTTCGGCTCAGGTCATGATCCCAGCATCCTGGGATCGAGTCCCACATCGGGCTCCTTGCTCGGCAGGGAGCCTGCTTCTCCCTCTGCCTCTGCCTGCCTCTCTGTCTGTCTGTGCTCTCTCTCTCTCTCTCTAATAAATAAATAAACTTAAAAAATCTTTAAAAAAAAGAATGAGAATTTCTACCATTATGGAAAGCTTATTTCATGTCAAATAGCTATATCCTTACTTCATAAATGAAAAAAAAGGATGAGCCTCAGAGGTCAGATGATTTGCCTAAAGTCATAAAACTAGCCAAGTGGTAAAGAGGTATTTTCAGAGTCCAAGGTCCATATTCTCAACCACTAACTGGAAAAAATTTATGTACATATGTATCTACAGAGTGTCCCCCCAAAATTGGCTGAAATAGAAAGTCTACATAACCCACAATTTCACCACCAAGAAATAACTTCACCCAACTTAGACACCTTGATTTTATCCACAATAAATGTGCTCTACTGTGACTATCAGGAAAAGAAAATTATTTTAGAAAGAGACCTTTTAAGATCACAAAGCCATGTAGTAGGACAGAGCCATGAGGTGGGAAAGGCAAGGTCAAATGGAATCCCAAGGAGGCTCTGAAGGCTAGGCCCCTTCCAGCACTAAAAACTGACTATAGGAGTAAGGGCTTTAAATGACTTCTAAATATGGGCAAAGCACATGGAAAGGGAAGACTCGGTCTGGCAGTGGTACATAGGATAGGCAGGAAGGGGAAAGAGTCAACAGATGATTATAATTTCTCTTTTGAAGTTTTCAAAGTTGAGGAGGACAAGATTAGTTTGGCAGGACCCTGATACGGGACAAGAGGATCTGACACAAGTGTTGTCCACTGAAGTTTTCTACTACGTACTCAGTCAAGTAAGCTGTAAACATTTAAAAGCCAGAGAAAGAAAAGAGCTTTGAGGCCAGACATGTATTTAAATTCAAGCTCTACCATTCACTGGCAGCATGGCTTTGGACAAGTCCTTCGAATCTGCTGTGTCTTAGATTCCTGATCTGTAAAATAGGGGTAACAGTATCTACACCTCACGGCCCTGTTGTGAAACTTTTATGAGACTATGCCTTTATAACTGGTGGTATTTCTACATAAAAAACTAACTGGCAGCTGAAAAAAAACACAGCAATCTATCATTTGTCACTGGTTACTTGGAAATCATTGCAATGCATCACAAGGATAACACTGAAATATCTTAACATCTCTATTATTGCTGCCAATTGCCTATACTGGAACAATCTTGATGTATTTAGAAAACTCTTTTTGAGATATCTTAAAATAGTAGCATGTTAAAATTTACTGAGTATTTAAACTACCAGAAAAACTGTTGTAAGAGGTCTACATGCATTATCTCGCTTAATGTTCTGAACTCTGTGAGGGGACTGCCATTATGGTCCCCACCTTACAGAGAGGAGACAGAGGGGTTAAGTAATTTGCCCAAGGTCACACAGTCAAAGTTGTGAGCCAGGCTTTAAATCAAAGCTGCCCGTCTTAGGGCGCCTGGCTGGCTCAGTTGGTAGAGCATGCAACTCTTGATCTTGGGGTCATGAGTTTGAGCCCCACATTGGGGGTAGAGTTTACTTAAGGAAAAAAAAGCTGCCCATCTCTAGAACCCACACTTTCACAACTATCATGTGATACCACGCTACATGTTTTGCTGTGTGAGTCTATTTTTATAAAGAAGACTGTCTCCCCCTTCCCCACCAAAATATATATACTTTTTAAAAAAGATTTTATGTATTTATTTGACAGAGAGAGAGAGATCACAAGTAGGCAGAAAGGCAGGCAGATGTGGTCTCTGTCAAATAAATAAATAAAAATTTAAAAAAAAAAAAAGAAAAGGCAGGCAGAGGTAGGAGGTGGGAAGCAGGCTCCCTGCTGAGCAGAGAGCCCGATGCGGGGCTCGATCCCAGGACCCCGAGGCCATGACCTGAGCCGAAGGCAGAGGCTTCAACCCACTGAGCCACCCAGGTGCCCCAATATATATACTTTTGAGGAATTCCAAATTAGATCACCACAGAGGAAGACAAGGATACTTTGTAATATGGACTTGAAGTTTAATGTTGGATTCTGCTGCCCCTTTGCTGTATGACCTAGGGAAAGACAGCTAACTGAGGTTGCTTCCAAGAGTTAAATAACCCTTGTTTAAGTGCATAAATAACTTGTGAACTGCCTCTTAGTGATGAAGCACAGTGTCACTAATTGACTCCTGGCATGAAGTCAACAGAACTCTTTTCTTCCCCTTCAAGACACATACCTTTCCAGTCAAAGTTGAGAGATCATCTCCACCAATGACTTTGATGTCCCCTGTTGACTGGTCATTCTAGTTAAAAAAAAAAAAAGATCTATAAGTATCTATGTATATCCTTTTGTGCACACACACACACACACACATCTCAGATTATCAAATGGAAACTAGAAGATTTAAGAAGTTAGTGATCTAATGCCATCACATTATGATATTCTAAATGATACAACCTGTAAGAATTATGTTTCAAGAAATGAACGATTAGGTAACTTTCAACTAGAGATTAGTAAAAAATTGAAAGTTCTAATTGGCCATTACTGATCTGATGCTCCTCAGGGCCCTAAAAAATAGGGTGCACAACATTTTCCAGTGGGCAGTATCGTAAGAGCCACCATTCTTCCGTCACGGTCGTTTCTGAACCATGAAGCTAGTAGCCTGACAGATGGCTGGTTCTGGCCCTGGACCATTCCCATGAATCCAGGAAGTTGTAGGTTTTGGCCTGTATCACACTCAAGCCCAAAAATACTGCCCTCAACAGTCTAGCCCAGGCCCATGTCATCTTCAGCAGAGTCTGGAAAACCAGGTCTGATTAGCAGTCTTTTAAGTCCTACCTCTCAGGCTCCCAGGTTTCTGTGATCACAGAACCCAGGAGAAACCCGAACAGGAATTTCAGAGGGATAATACTCCATATCCACTGGAGTGGGTGGTGGTAACAATCACAATTTGGAGCCAACATTGTGCCAGCACAGTAATAAAGAGACCAAGGAACAGAACAGAGCCTGGAAACACACTCAGAAATATATGAGGATTTAGTATATGATAAAGATGGTATTTGAAGGCAGTAAGGAAAAGATGAATTATTCAATGGAGTAGTTATCCATTTGGGGGAAAAAAATAGAGTATGATCCCTACCTCACAGCAGACACAGAAATAAATTCCGGATGGATTAAAATCTAAATGTAAAAAATAAAGCCATAAGCAGACTGGAAGAAAATGTAGAAGTAATATTTTCACATTCTTAGAAAGGGTAAAAACCTAGGCATATCATGACCCCAAACTGAAAGAAAAGATCTGTAACAAATATTCCTTTGTATACTGGGTTCCAAGACTAAGAAGCCAATAGGAAAATGAAGAACGAACGCAAACAGGCAATTCACGGAAAAGAAGGCCAGAACATGCAAAATGATATAGATCTGAGAAGCAAACACCAAAACCATGTGGTTCACCCATTCACCCCGGCGAAACTTAAGCCTGATGATATATGTTGACAAAAGTGAGGGGAAACAAGCACTCTTGGTGAGAGAGTAATTGGTACAAGCTCTTTAAGATTTTATTTATTTAACTGAGAGAAAGAGAGAGGGAACACAAGCAGGGGGAGTGGGAGAGGGAGAAGCAGGCTTCCCGTTGAGCAGGGAGCCCCATATGGGGCTTGATCCCAGGACCCTGGGATCTTGACCCGAGCCAAAGGCAGACGCCTAATGACTGAGCCACCCAGGCCCCCCAAACTGGTACAACCTCTTTTGAAAATGGCACAGCAATAAGCTATTAAAATTGTAAGCATGTGTGCCATTCGCCCCGGGGATCCCACTTCCAGGAATCAATGCTATAAAAACTCACAAATATGCGAAGGTACATACAAGGAGGTTCACTGTGTCAACTAGTGACACATACCTAGAAAAAAAGAAAACTGGGAGACAAGCAACAAGTCTATTAACGGGGACCTATTTAAGTTCAGTTCATCTGCACAAGGTAATATACCGCGCAGCTATTAAAAAGAATCTGAAATCGTTACACACCGACACAAGCGACGGGAATTAAAAACACCAACTAGCAGAGTGATGTGTTGCCTAAGAAACCACTTTTGCTCAGCATTTTAAACAGCTTTATAACATCAATTACCTCCGAGTGGTGAGAATGGGGATAACAGGGCTTTTTACTTTTCTATATTTCCATTCTCGTCATATGCTTCGATATACATGTCCATTTTTTATGGAGTGTCATCTTTGAAAAAACACAATCGGGCCCAAACTATTCAGTGTTGCAACCTATACAGATCTAAGTGTGACTTCTGATATGAAAAAAAATCTAGCATATTACTCCTCATCTTAAGGAAATTACAGATACCCTTTATTCTAACTAACTTAAAACTCAGGGTTTCAAACACAGGGAAGTGATTAATAGCAAAAAAACAAAACAACAACAACAAAAAAACCCAATCCCACAACCCTATACAAAACCTGGAGCTTTCCATGATCTTGTCATAGTAAATGATGTACACCGTGTATCAAAGCAGATAGTGACATCTTCTGTATAAGTTTGGTATTACAGTCCAATTCCCAATGACCTCCCCCCCCCCCCCCCCTTAAAGAGAAAGAACTAAAAAGTATGGAGTCACAGAAAAATCCCCGTGATCCAGAGACTATGGTGACAGGGTAAGAAAAAAGAGAACTCCAAGCATGCAAGCCTGCCACTCCACTAGCATCCAGATCTCCATACTCCTGTTTGCCTCCAAGGTTTTTAGCTTACATCTCTTCTGAGGCCTTTTTTAAAAAAGATTTTATTTATTTGTTAGAAAGAAAGAGAAAGAGCACAGCAAGGGGAGCAGCAGAAGGAGAGGGAGAAGCAGGCTCCCCACTGAGCAGGGAGTCTGACCTGACACAGGGCTCGATCCCAGGACCTTGGGATCATGACCCGAGCAAAAGGCAGACACTTAACTGCTTAACCGACTTAGCCACCCAGGTGTCCGTCTTCTGAGGCTTCCTTCCACGTGAGCCACCTTTCCAGTGGAGGCTAATAAAGAAGAGTCACTGAAGAAGACTGCTACAGCCCACTGTGCTAGAGTATAGGTCTAAGTGTCCTTCACCAGAGGACCTCCCTCCATCCCCAGCATCCCCTCTCCTGGGTGGGACAAGCTTCCCACTGTACTCCTGCTCATTACTGAGTGACTCCTGTGTGCCCCATCTTGAAGGAGACGGTGGGGCTGGCCCAGGAGTGGGGAGAGCTCCTGCTGCCCCCACTGTTCTCCCCTCTTCTCTACCAACCCATCTCCTCATTCTTCCCAGCCAGAGAGCCCCACCTGTCCCTAACTCAGAGTGTCATTGTCCACTATGTAAAATTCCCAAAGAAGCTGAGTCTACAGTTTTACCCTTAGCATCTGTGTTTCCATTTGGTCTACCTTTCTTTTTTTCTTTTTTAAGTGTTTAGACTGGCAGTAAAGATTTCCAGGTTCTTTAATTCAAGTATAATGAACACACAATGTTGTATTAGTTTCATATGCACAATTACCTTTCTTTTTTGCTTCTGAAGATTTTATTTATCTATCTGAGAGACACACACACACAGGACAAGCGAGGCGGGGAGAGGCAGAAGCAGGCTTACTGTCGAGTGGGGAGCCGAATGCAGGGCTCGATCCCAGGACCCCGGGATCAGGACCCAAGGCAAAGTCAGAAGCTTTACTGACTGAGCCGCGCAGGTGCCCCAATTACCTTTCATGAGTCTGGGAGAAAAGATGAGAAGAGAAATAAGAAGGAGCTTTGCGTATTCCTATTTGTCTATCCCTAGGGATTCTGTGACCCTCCAGGCAACAGGGACGGCAGCGTGTATTGGAAAAGAGGAGAGAGCGCTGTGGAAGATGGGCCTGGGACACAGAGGCCCACCCCCAAAGCTGAGCTCCCACAAGGGCTAGGCTAGGACTCGTACTGAGGCAGGAAGTCTGAGCTTAGCGCCTCACAGCTTGCTTGATACAGGGAACCTGAGGCCTGTCCTTCCAGAGCCCCAGGAAGGAGGGACTATAGCAGGAATGACTTTCCCGGTCCGCCACATCCCAAGCATGCTTTCGCTGCATACCCTCATCGCGACTGTCCTCTGTCCTTTTGCTGTTTTCCTGTATACTCTGATCAAGTGTCAACAGCAGTGAGAATATTACAAACATATGCTTTTATAGGTAGACTGCACCTCAGATGAGAAACAGCAGATACCCAATTGCTAAAAACAGATGCAGAAAAAAAGAAGTCTGGAAGGATATACACCCAGGGAGTAATCTATTTACCTGAATTTTATGAGTGTTTTGAAAAGAACATGTTGCTTAAAAAAAAAAAAAAAGCTATTATCACCAGTTTAAAAAATGATGCTAACAGTTGAGGGGCGCCTGGCTGGCTCAGTGGGGAGGATGTGTGACTCCTGATCTTGGGATGCTGAGTGCAAGCCCTACGTTGGGCCTAGAGCTTACTTAAAAAATACAAATAGTGAAGAGAAGGGGCACATGCACCCCCATGTTCATAGCAGCAATGTCCACAATAGCCAAACTGTGGAAGGAGCCGAGATGCCCTTCAACAGGCTGATAAAGAAGATGTGGTCCATATACACTATGGAGTATTACGCAGCCACCAGGAAGGATGAATCCCCAATTTCTGCATCGACATGGAGGGGACTGGAAGAGATTATGCTGAGTGAAGTTAAGTCAAGCAGAGAGAGTCAATTATCATATGGTTTCCCTCATATGTGGAACATATGGAATAACATGGAGGACATTAGAAGGAAGGGAAAAATGAAGGGGGGGATCAAAGTGGGGAGATGAACCATGAGAGACTCAGGACTCCAGGAACCAAACTGAGGGTCTCAGAAGGGAGGGGGGTACAGGGATGGGATAACCAGGCGATGGGTACTAAGGGGGGCACGTGTGGTGATGAGCATGGGGTGTTAAACACACTTAATGAATCGCTGAACACTGCATCAAAAACTAATGATGTACTATAGGCTGGCTAACTGAACATAATAAAAAATAAGTTACACAAGGATTTTCAACTGTGCAGGGGGCTGGTGCCCCAACCCCTGTACTGTTCATCACCACAGAAAGTTCTATTGGTCAGCACTGCTCTAATCGAATCAAAGACACTGTTGAGCACAACATACTAGAAAGATTTGAGTCAGTGGCGGTATTTAATACCTAGAGGTTCGCTTCAGAAGTTACTGCATCCAATCTTCATGCTTTTCATTCCAGGACTGGTTTGGGACTAGGATCTGATAAAATAAACATGTTCAACAGAACTACTTTGCATGGCTTTGTATACAGCAGGGGATCAATGTGCGCTTCCTGAGCGAATTAATCAATGTCCTTAAATTTCCTAATACAAAATTTCTGGTTCACAGGACCAAACTTGAACACTACCTTTATATTCTAAGGAATAGGGTGTTTATATAATACCTTGGCCTACATCAAAGTGAAAATCCATCGGAAATAGCTACAGAGCACACTTCTGACACCAGTTCCGTTAAAGTTTCCTTATATCAGAGATGGTGCGCATTCCCGCTCCCTCCCATTTAAACTGAACAAATTCTTTCCCCCACACCTGTCTATGGTCTTAATTCAATAAGCAGGAAAGAGACATAAATCATTCCACTTGATGGATACACACACACACACACACACACACACACACACACACGGGAGGGGGAAGGAGATTAGTTTTACAGAAGATAAGCTTTACTAGTAGTCAACATCCAAGTGGCACATTTACATTTAATTTCAACTGTTTCTAGAGGGAAAAGCAGACCTTAAAGCAAGGACTAAATGCACACGAAGGAAAGGTCAGACTGAAAGCTACTGACCTCTCTTCTTGTAAGAGATACGTTAAGAAACTACTCCAGTATTTTCTGCATTTTTCTTTAACCAAGTTCACTCAAATAGCTACTTCTTACAAATGACTATAAGGTAATTTACATCTTTGATATATTAAACAGTTCAATCAAGCTACTAACCATGCAACTTCCAAGATCAAGACTGAATTATAGCTCTAGGCACCCTGACCACAACTGAGGGGAAAAAAAAAATCCCACAATGGCCAGATGAATTGTTTTCAGAGAGAATTTCTGACTAGGAGGGGCACCTAGGTGGCACAATTAGTTTACTGTGTGACTCTTGTGTTCTGCTCAGGTCACGATCTCGAGGTCATGAGACCGAGTCCCATACTGGGCTCCATGCTGGGCGTGAAGCCTGCTTGAGATTCTCTCTCTGGACTCTGCCCTTCTCCACCCCTCCTTCTCAAAAACAAAAACAAAAACAACCACTCCTGACCAGTAGAAGTGAAGAAATAAAAGAAAGCACGTATTAGAGGGCTCAAGTCAGTTCTAAGTTTTCCCAAATAAGACTCTGAATTCTGCAGAGTGAAAGGCGTGGGTTCCAGTCAAAGACCTGTATGATCTTGGGCAAGTCATTTCACTCCTCTGAGCCTCCCCGTTCTCAAATGTATGTGGAGATAATAATTCAGAACACAAAAAAGTTTTCTGCAAGATTTCAAATTCTAAGATCAATTTCATTTTCATGTAAGCCGCTCTGTCTGGACACACAGTAAATCAGGCTCATTTTCCCTCTGCTTAAGGCCCACACAAAAGTATTGCCACAAAACATTTACTTGTCTGGTAATTTTTCCTCCTGAGGCTTCATCTTTTTAAGATGAAATAAAGTCAGTAAGAAAAAATTTCCTACAAAATTGAACTCACAAGAAAGAAAATGCATTTGCATACTTATCAATTATTTCATTTTTCCGAATGTCACAGAGCCTTAGAGACTGAACATCTCATTGTTCTAAGATGCACACTCACATTTCAATACCCCTGAAGTCAATATATTACAACTGACGGCAACTTACAATATAACCGGCAGCGTCTTCTTTCGTAGCAGTAAAAAAACAGAGGTAAGTCTTAACATCAGTGATATCTTAGTTTGAATGAAATACGGTATTCGGAATCCTGGGCAATTTCCCACTGAGGCACTGAGCAAATAAAATCCTACCCAGCTACTCTGATCAGGAGTATGTAAACTATGTGGGGCGCCTGGGGGGCTCAGTGGGTTAAGCGCCCACCTTTGGCTCAGGTCATGATCTCAGGGTCTGGGACTGAGTCCCACATTGGGCTCCCTCCTCAGCAGAGTCTACTTCTCCGCCTTCCTCTGCCACGCCTCCCCTGTTCCTTCTCTCTCTCTCTCAAATAAATAAAATCTTTTTTAAAAAGGTATGTAAACTACGACATGTATGTGAAAAATCTTTTAAAATATTAGAAATATAGGATGGCTCAGTTGGTTAAGCGGCTGCCTTCGGCTCAGGTCATGATCCCAGCGTCCTGGGATCGAGTCCCACATCGGGCTCCTTGCTCGGCAGTGAGCCTGCTTCTCCCTCTGCCTCTGCCTGCCACTCTGTCTGCCTGTGCTCGCTCCTGCACTATCTGACAAATAAATAAATTAAAAAAAATATTAGAAATATAAAATAAATGAAAATAAAATATTAGAAATAAAAGTGGTAGTAGAATTTAGGGTGACTTTAATTCCTTCCTTTATTTCCTGTGGTGGTATGCTTTTCATTAATAAACATGTATTCTTTAATCAACAAATGCAGTTTTTATTTTGAAGGAAAACTAGATGGGGTGTGTTGATATTGTCAAGGCTCTTTATATATTCCAGAAACATTTAATAGTTCATGGAGCATTTCTCTAGGATTAGTACAGATCAGTTAATGTTTAATTCACTATTTCAAACTGGGGGAAATCAGCACGTGAAACTATACTGACATCCACGTTACTGATGCTGCCACAATTTTAAATTTCCATCTTATGATTTTATCCAATTAGGTTGTCTGGTTTTTTTTGTTTTTGTTTTTTAAAGATTTTATTTATTTAACACAGAGAGATCGAGATCCCAACTAGGCAGAGAGGCAGGCAGAGAGAGAGGAGGAAGCAGGCTACCCGCCGAGCAGAGAGCCCGACGTGGGGCTTGATCCCAGGATCCCAGGATCACGACCCGAGCCGAAGGCAGAGGCTTTAACCCACTGAGCCACCCAGGCGCCCCGTCTGGTTTTTTGTATGTACATGAGTATCTTCCATGACAAGCTGATGAATTATTAAATAGGGCAGAAATGTTACTTCAAATCAATAGTAAGCACACGAATTTAATTTCTACTGTTTAGAAGTAAATCCACACAGAATTTCACATAAAACAGAACAGATAATATTTTTTCTATGTAAAAACTAACGTAAAAACTTGCTTGGCTTATGTTTAAGATTTCACTCTTTTTATCAGCTGAGGAGTGCAGCTTAATAATCCTCTAAGATCTAAAACTAACAGGAAAAAACCTAACAGTAGAAAATGGCATTACAGGGTCAAACTGTTTCTACAGCTTCCATTTGTTCTTGTTAGTATAAAATACTTTTAAAAAGAAAATACTAACATTAAACTCCATTTTTTTTACAAGTTTTCTTTTCAAAGAAAAAACATTCTGTGCATACCCCAAAAGAAAGGAAATCTAAGACATAAAGTAACAGAACTGATTTTCATGCGTGTACGGTATGGAGGGGGGCACTTAGGGAGATCAAAAAAAGAAATCATACCCCGGTCTGCAAGTACACGTTTTGACTCTAAGCCAACAAGACACGGAAGGCTGGGTACCTACACCTGCCAGCAGCTACTACTGACTAGAATTAAATCTCAGTGTAAACCAGCTAACTCACTCGCTCAATAACTTCTGGTGCGAGGAAATCCAAACAATTCTCTAGTTCATTTAAGACCCCAAGTTACACGGAGCTTGTGAGCACGAAGCGATGTCATGGTATATGAGCACAGTGGGGCTCAAGGGGAAAGGGAAAATGTCTTCAGTCGTTCTCTAGTCACCCGTAGGACTGACGAAAACGTGGAAAAGGTCAAACACTTGGGTCAAATAGATGATTAACTGGGAGAATGAGGGTGAAAGTTAATGCAGATAAGTGATCTTATTCTCAGTGAAAATATAAACAGAAGGCCAGTTTCTACCCGGATGCAGGACACAGATTCACGAAACCACAAACAGCAGACATTTATCCTAATCTTTGAAGGTAAGAGAAACCCCACTTTGAAGGAAAACAGTCACGCACGCAAATCAGAAGCGAATCACAGCACGGACTCACAAAAATCAAACATCCACGTGACCAAAGAACACTACGGATGATGAAATCCACGTGTACAGATCACCGATTCGGGCTCATCCCAGGGCCAATACTGCTCACTGCATCGGAATCGTGAAGCATCTGAGCCGGAGGGACCCGGGCAGGGTGACCCGAACCACCCCCCCTCCCGCCACCTTTCTAGGAAACAACCGTGGACCCACCTTCTTCACCAGACTCGGCTGCAAATGGCCTACCACTCCCCACCAAACCAATCCAGCTCCACAGAAGCTATCTGCCAATGGTAAGTATAATTGCACTGCTGGGTATTTACCCCAAAGAGACAGATGGAGTGAAAAGAAGGGCCATCTGTACCCCAATGTTCATAGCAGCAATGGCCACAGTCGCCAAACTGTGGAAAGAACCAAGATGCCCTTCAATGGACAAATGGATAAGGAAGATGTGGTCCATGTACACTATGGAGTATGATGCCTCCATCAGAAAGGATGAATCCCCAATTTTTGTATCAGCATGGAGGAGACTGGAGGAGATTATGCTGAGTGAAAGAAGTCAAGCAGAGTCAAGTATCATATGGTTTCACTTACTTGTGGAGCAAAAGGAATAATACGGAGGACACTGGGAGAAGGAGAGGAGAAGTGAGTTGGGGGAATTCGGAGGGGGAGACAAACCATGAGAGACTGTGGACTCTGGGAAACCAGCTGAGGGTTCTGGAGGGGAGGGGGATGGGGCGATGGGTGAGCCTGGTGGTGGCTATTATGGAGGGCACGTATTGCATGGAGCACTGGGTGTGGTGCATAAATAATGACTCTTGGAACACTGAAAAAAATAAAAGAAAAGAAAAAAGAAAAAAAATATCCCCCAGGTCCCAAGGGCAACTCCTAAAAAGGGGTTTTTTAAAAATCCAAGAAACAAAACCAAACCAAAAACTCTTTAAAATAAATGGATAGCCTCCAAGGTGACTAGTTTGAAAAAGATAATATTCACCTGGATATAAAGTAGTAGAGAAGATATTAGAAAATCTCACTGTAACCAAGTGAAATGAACATGTAAGTTTAGTTTGCAGAGCTTCAAAAACATACAGTAAAACCTACCGTTGCCATGTTTTTAAAAACATGCATACACTTATGTATGTGTACATGTGTGTATATAAACACGTATGTGTACATATATGTATAAAACATATATGTATGTGTGTGTGTGCCTACATATATACACATACACATTTTTTACAATTTTTATTTAAATTTTAGTTAACACACAATACGACATTGGTTTCAGGAGTAGATATACTTACACAGTAGCTCTTCAGTCTGATGAAATCTACAGTCATGGGAATGGATCCATCACTATTTCTGTTTAGTGCTTTAATATAATCCAGCAGGTCAGCAAAGAATTTATAACCTCCCTTGAGCACACAGAGGGCCACGATGTGATGCCCTCCCATCTCCTTCATCACATCTCGAGCAAGCCGCTCGGTCCTACGGAAATAAAATCAAGAATTTAAGAGAAATTAATTAAAAAAATTTTTTTTATTAACATTTAACAATGTATTATTAGCCCCAGGGGTACAGGTCTGTGAATCGCCAGGTTTACACACTTCACAGCACTCACCATAGCACATACCCTCCCCAATGTCCATAACCCCCCCGCCCCACAAGCCTCAGTTTGTTTTGTGAGATTAAGAGTCCCTTATGGTTTGTCTCCCTCCCGATCCCACCTTGTTTCATTTTTTCCTTTCCTACCCACCAAATGCCCACGTTGCCTCTCAACTTCCTCATATCAGGGAGATCATATGATAATTGTCTTTCTCCGATTGGCTTAAGAGAAATTAACTTACATCCTCCTTGGGCATTACACTTCCATAAAACACAACCTTTGCCCCTCATGAGTTATACTCTTGCTTCAAAAAAGTTAAAAAGAAAACTTAAAAATCTTCAAAAAACATATACACTGTAACACCTAACATAAATGTTTAAAATGCAAATTAAAATACCATTTCCACGTATCAGACTGACAAATTCTAACTAAATGAAATTTCCCTGATAATAGGGAATATTATAAGAGATTGTAAAAAAAAAACAAAACAGCACTCTCATATAACACTGGGAGCAAAAATTATAGTAATTTTTTTTGGGATAAGCTGGCAGTATGAAAATATCCAATAAATACCTTCCCCCTAACCCAGAATTTCCCCATGGATCAAGTTGAAGCAAGTGCCCAAACAGGTGTAAGAGGACGTTTCCTTCTAGTGTGTTCTGTAAAAGCAAAATAATGGAGACATCTTGCATGTCCATCCATAAAGGACTGCTTAAATCAATTACGGCTCCAGCCAGAAAATGGAATGTTATGCAACTTTCAAAATACATGAGATAGCTCTGAATATACTAATATGAAAAACCGTCTAATAAATTTCAGCCCGGCATGATAGTACATTCCTGTGTGTTGAAATGAAACACAGCTAATGCCTGAACATCGCAGGTTTGAACTGCCCAAGTCCCCTTATACAGGGATTTTTCAAAACTACAGTCCTATCAATGTATTTTCTCTTCCTTATTATTTTCTTAAAAACATATTCTTGGGGTGCCTGGGTGGCTCAGTGGGTTAAAGCCTCTGCCTTCAGCTCGGGTCATGGTCTCAGGGTCCTGGGATCGAGCCCCGCATCGGGCTCTCTGCTTGGCGGGGAGCCTGCTCCCCCCACCCTGCCTGCCTCTCTGCCTACTTGTGATCTCTGTCTGTCAAATAAATACATAAATAAAAAAGAAACCATATTCTTTTCTCTGGCTTACTTGATTGTAAGAACACAGTACAGAATATATGTAACATACAAAGTATGTGTTAATCGACTTTACGTTATCCGTGAGCCTTCTGGTCCACAGGTGGCTACTAGTAGTTAAGTTTTGGGGCGAGGCAAGAGCTTAGGACATTTGCATACAGCGTATGTGCATAACCCGTGTGTAGGGAAGGACTGTGCATGGGGCGCCGAGAGGAGAGAACCCTATTCTTCTCATTCATAGCCTCAATCCTGAGAATATTTTGCAACGGACATGGATGGATACTGTGATCTGAAAATCAAAAACAAACTAGCCAGACATACAAGGCAAGCATTTAAATACCAAGTTAGGTATTTCAATGCAATTCAGTTAAGGGGCCGTCTGCAAGCTAGATGCACCCATGAATCAAAATAGGACCTTCCCTTCACGTGATTTAGCCCCAGCCCATCACCCTGCTCAGGGCTGAGTCATCAAAGACTGGAATCTGTTCCTCCAACCCCCGCCCCCTCGCTGTTTACTTTGCTCTACTCCAAACGGACTCCCAGTATACCATGACTGACGCTGGGTAATTAGTAAGCTCTCCCCGGACCTTGTTTGTAAAGGGGGCTCTGAAATAGAAAACATCTCTCACTCGACACGCTGGCCTAGTCTGTGTTCAAATAAACAGTTGCTGACACTTACCAAAAAATTGAAGTGACACTTGAAATTACTGTAAGGAAGAAACCCAAAAATGGAAGATCTTACTAACCTGTCCATAATTAGTCCATGAGGAATAAACACCTTTTCCAAATCCTCAGCGTAATGATGAGGTATACAGAATAAATCTAGGTCATAACCTGGTTCATCATCACTAATCTGAAAAAGAAATAGGACTATTTCAGTGGCAGCATTCCAGGATTGACCTCAGATGTTAAAAAACCGTAGCCTGTGAGAGAAATTCAGGTATGACAAATCGAGAACTTTCTGTAAGTTTGTAGGTATGATTATGAATTAAAGAGTTCTATATCAGAAACCAACTGTATGCTTTAGAGATGAATAGTTAAGACTGTGGACATAAAATGACAGGATATGAACTTTCCTTCAGTCCAGCAACAAGAAAACAAAACACTTTAAAGAGTTAAGACAAATGTGGCAAAATCTTGGTAACATTTTGAACTGGGGTGATGAGCATATGGGGGTTCATTATACTGTTCTCTCCACTTTTGAGTATGTTTGAAATTTTAGTAAAAAAAAACCAACAACTTAAGTACACTGTAGAAAATTTTTAACACACTATCATGATTATAGTTTTATAAATATTATATATACCTATGCATACAGAAAAAATATAATATCATAAAAATTATCTCAGGGAGAAGAGTTATAATGATTTTACTTCTTTATACTGTATATTCCAAATTTTCTTCACTGAGTATATATTGCTTTTTTAAAAGATTCAGTAGTCTTTCTTAGAAATTATTTGTGGAGGCGCCTGGGGGGCTCAGTCAGTTAATCGTCTGCCTTCGGCTCAGGTCATGCTCCCAGGGTCCTGGGATCAAGCCCCACATGGGGCTCCCTGCTCAGTGGGGAGCCTGCTTTTCCCTCCCCCACTGCCTGCTGCTCCCCCTGCTTGTGCTCCCTCTCTCTCCAATAAATGAATAAAATCTTAAGAAAAAAAAAAAGGGTTCCCTCTGTTTCCCTCTGCCCTCCCCTGCTCACACTCTCTTTCTCTAGAAAGAAAAGAGAAAAAGAAATTATTTGAGGTATTAGGTGCGCTTTTTACACGCACATAAAAAGCATGGGGAAATTTGTAAAGATTAAAACAAAATCTACAAAGAAAAGTCGTAATACAACAAAATAAAGAAGTGAGGAGGGGAAGGGGGTAGGAAGGAGAGGAAGAGGGAAGGGAGGCGTGAAAGAAGAAGAAAGGTGGTTATGGAGTACATGCCAAACAGTGGTCAACTCTAAGGGGATACTTGCTGCACTGCACACGATTTTTTGGTAAGATTTTATTTATTTATTTGAGAGAGAAAGCGAGAGAGCACCAGCAGGGGGAGGGGCAGAGGGAAAGGGAGAAGCAAGACACCCCATTGAGCAGGGAGCCTGACACAGGACTTGATGCCAGGCCCCCGGGATCATGACCTGAGCCCCCCAGGCGCCCCCATGCACTGCACACTTTAATACTCATTTGGCCTTTTTTTCTCACTGTCAATTTCACTTTTTTTTTTTTATCATCGTTGATCTGTAATTCTGCCTTGCAATTATGGTTAAAATTCATTCAAAGAAATAAACTAGAAGATTAATATTCTCCCTCCCATGGTTTTCAAGACTAAATAGCTTCCAGATCACATTCAAGAAGCTGATGACAAGACTGTTTGGGCAGTTTTCAGGAAATACTGGTCAAGCCACAATGACATCTCATGCGCCAGCTGGTATGTACTGAGCACCTTTCACTCAGCACTGCTAGGTGCTTATGGATCGGTGACTTGGCTTTCGATACATTTTAAAAGTACGTGTTTAAGATTTATAGTATTATTCACAGAATTCCTGATTGTATTCTGACAAATGTTGAGGTTCATGCTGTCTCTTTTTCAGTCCCGAACGCTGTTTTGGGTTCTGCAGGTGTGGGCGGAGCTGTAGGTATCGGCTGGTCCGCTGTGGGTCGTCCCTTCTGCCTGCACATGGGGACTGGACGCTGGCGGGGACGCAGGGAGGCACATGGCCCCGCCTCAGGGCAGAGCAAGGGCACTCACTTGGCTGCCAGTCTGAGGGCGGCTGGAAGTCATTATTGATTTTTCAACAAACGTATTACTTTCATACGCAGCAAGAAAAATTCTATTTGGTTGGGGGGAGAGAAAAGATTATGCCAGAGAGCCTCTAAGCTAAGTTCTAACCTGTCTGCTAAATGTTCACGTCATGCATATCTCAGAACACAGTCACTACAAAAAGAATGGAAACGGGACATTGGTCACCTCCCGGAGTCTTCCAAGAATACTCTCTATAACAAGAAGTATTCCTTTTACAAATACAAATTTTATAAGCTGAAATTTAGTTCAGGTTTTGAGAAGAGACAGACCTTGCTAGATCGTGTAGGATAAGAGGATAAATATTCAAGTCCGGCTCATCAGAATATATCTGCTATTACCTGACAAGAATGAAAATGTACCAACCATTTCACTAAAAAGATGCAGAGCACCCCCCCCCCCAAAAAAAGACTTCCCTGAGGCTTACTCACCACCTCCTCCCAGTTGCTCCCTGCTTCTGCACAAGCATAACCCAGGACCAACCCAGGACCCACCCAGGACTCTTCGAAATTATGTAACACTCGGAAAGACTACAGCTTCTGCAAAAGTGGCTCAGGCCCTGGCTACAGGTTTTGCATGCAGCCTAAGAACTTCAAGAGTCTGGTTTGCCTCAATCAAAGCCAAGGTGACTTTTGCCCAGAGTTCACCCCAGACGTGCAGTTGGCTATACACAGAACAGCTGGAATGTACACCAAAATGTACACCAAAATATGAATTCGATCTCCGTCAAAGCACCAAATTAATCTCTAATTCAAAAGTTTTTATTTTCAATCAATACTATTAGATTCATATATCACATTTAATGTCAAAGAGCTGACTTGTGGGGCACCTGGGTGACTCAGAAGGTTAAGTGTCTAACCCTTTTTTAAAAAAAAATTATTTTTTAAGATTTTATTTATTTGTTTGACACAGAGAGAGCGAGCGAGCAAGCGAGTGAGTACACAAGCAGGGGAGCAGCAGGCAGAGGCAGAAGCAGACTCCCCGCTGAGCAGGGAGACCGACGAGGGAATGATCCCAGGACCCTGGATCCTGACCTGAGCTAAAGGCAAGACGCTTAACCGACTGAGCCACCCAGGCTCCCCTAAGTGTCCAACTCTTGACCTCAGCTCAGGCCATGAGTTCAAGCCCCTCTGGATCTCAGGGTCATAAGTTCAAGCCCCACCCAGCATGAAGCCTACTTTTAAAAAAAGGGGGGGTTGGGACGCCTGGGTGGCTCAGTTGGTTAAGCAGCTGCCTTCGGCTCAGGTCATGATCCCAGCGTCCTGGGATCAAGTCCCACATTGGGCTCCTTGCTCAGCAGGGAGCCTGCTTGTCCCTCTGCCTCTGCCTGCCACTCTGTCTGCCTGTGCTCGCTCTCTCTGTCAAATAAATAAATAAATAATCTTTTAAAAAAAAGGGGGGGGGTTGACCTGTGATTTTAGAGAATATTATGAAACATTATATGCCAACAAATTGGACAACCTAGAAGAAATGGATAAATTTCTAGATCCATATAACTTCCCAAAACTGATCAGAAACTAATAGAAAATTTGAAGAGACCAACGACCAACAATGAAATTGAATCAGTAATAAAAAAAACTACCAACAAACAAAAGTCTACACCCAGATGCTTTCACAGGTGAATTCTATCAAATACTTATTTTTTAAAAGATTTTATTTATTTATTTGACAGAGAGAGAGAGCACAAGTAGGCAGAAAGGCAGGGAGAGGGAGGGGGAAGCAGACTCCCCGCTGAGCAGAGAGCCCGACGTGGGGCTTGATCCCAGACCCTGAAACCATGACCTGAGCCGAAGACAGAGGCTTATTAACCCACTGAGCCACCCAGGCACCCCTCTACCAAACATTTAAAGAAAAGCTAACACCTATTTTTCTCAAACTATTCCAAAAAATAGAAGAGGAAGGAAAACCCAAATTCATTCTATGACATCCACATCACCCTGATACCAAAACCAGACAAAAATACTACATAAAGAGAACTATGGGCCAGTATCTCTGAGAACATCAATGTAAAAATCCTCAGCAAAATATTAGCAAACCAAATCCAACAATACATTAAAAAAAAACAATCACCACGATCAAGTGAGATTTATTCCTGGGATGCAAGGATGGTTCAATATTGGCAAATCAATCAATGTAACAATCGCATCGGTAAGAGAAAGGATAAAAACCATATGATAATTTCAACAGATGCAGAAAAAGCATCTGACAAAGTATCACATCCATTCACGATAAAATTCCTCAACAAAACAGGTTTAGAAGGAACATACATCAACATAATAAAGGCCATATATGAAAAACCCACAGCCAACATCACACTCAATGGTGGAAAACTGAGAACTTTTCCTCCAGAGATCATAAACAAGACAAAATGTCCTCTCTCACCACTGGACGTCTGAGCCACAGCAACCAGACAAGAAAAAGGAATAAAAGGATCCAAACTGATAAGGAAGTAGTAAAACCTTCACTATTTGCAAATGACATTATACTACATATAGAAAACCCTAAAGACTCCACCAAAAAAACAACTAAATCTGACCTTACCTTTAGTAAGGTTGCAGGATACAAAATAAATGTGCAGAAATCCACTACATTTTTATACACGAATAATGAAGCAACAGAAAGAGAAATTAAGAAAGCAATCCCATTTACAAGTGCACCAGAATAAAATACTTAGGAGTAACCTTAGCCAAGGAGGTAAAAAGGTCTGCACTCTGAAAACAACAAAACACTGATGAAAGAAATTGAAGACAATACAAACAAATGGAAAGATGGTCCATGCTCATGGATTGGAAGAACACTTATTGTTAAAATGTCCATAAGTACCCAAAGCAACCTACATATTTAATGCAATCCCTATTGAAATACCAACAGTATTTTTTTACAGAACTAGAACAAATCATCCTAAAATCCATATGGAGGGGCGCCTGGGTGGCTCAGTGGGTTAAAGCCTCTGCCTTCGGCTCAGGTCATGATCCCAGGGTCCTGGGATCGAGTCCTGCATCGGGCTCTCTGCTTGGTGGGGAGCCTGCTTCCTCCTCTCTCTCTGCCTGCCTCTCTGCCTACCTGTGATCTCTACCTGACAAATAAATAAATAAAAATAAAAATTAGGGGAGGAGTCAAGATGGCGGAGAAAATAGAAATGGAAGGAAAACTTCCAAACTCATTTTATGAGGCCAGCATCACCTTGATCCCCAAACCAGACAAGGATCCCATCAAAAAAGAGAATTACAGACCAATATCCTTGATGAACACAGATGCGAAAATTCTCACCAAAATACTAGCCAATAGGATCCAACAGTACATTAAAAGGATTATTCACCACGACCAAGGGGGATTTATTCCAGGGCAGCAGGGTTGGTTCAACATCCGCAAATCAATCAATGTGATACAGTACATCAACAAAAGAAAGAACAAGAACCATATGATACTCTCAATAGATGCTGAAAAAGCATTTGATAAAGTGCAACATCCCTTCCTAATCAAAACTCTTCAAAGTGTAGGGAT
>RCUC01084068.1:0-10977 GCA_003697995.1 Taxidea taxus jeffersonii
GAATGAGAGGGACCGTCCCAACAACCAAAGAGTCAGGTCTTAATCCTGGATACACCTTCAAGAATGAGTTATGTTGGACAAATTGCTTAATTTTTTAGCCTTTGTTTCCTTTTCTGTAAGATCTAGCTAGTGGCAGAGAAATGTTTAGTGAGCCAGAAACTTGATGTGAATTATCCTACTCCTCAAAATAGCCTTCTCAGGTACAATTATCATCCCTGCTTTACAGAAAAGGTAACTGAAACTCAGGCCTCGTAATTTGCCCAAGAACCTAGACATTGGTCCTGGATCACCTTGGCTTGGAAGCCTTTAGTTAAACCCAGAAAGAGGTCTTTACTCAATAAATATGCACTCAGAAACTTCCGTGTGCTCAGCAGGTCTTGCTGGCTCTAAACCGTGACATGCTTATTTCCAACCCCACAAAGAATGTGAAAAGGAAATGGTTCAGGGAAAATGGCATGAAACTTGAGTGGCAACGCGGTGTTCTTAAGGGACCTGAGTTCACGTCCCCTCTCTCCCACGCACTGTGCGTGACTTTAAGCAGGTCACTTCACTTCTCAGGGCTGGTTCCCTGAAGTGAAACATGAAGGCTCGAGAGGAACTCCAGCCTTAGGTCCTCTGGTGCTTTGTTCCCTGGCGATCTGGCCTGAAATCTGAATTCCTTCTCCTGGCTCTGCGTGCTGCCCCAGGACCTCTAGTTCTCCTGCACCTTCCTCCCAGTTTCTCCAGTCTGGAGTTCCAAATGATTTTCTTCCTTCCTTCTGCCCCTCAGTTTCCTTACTGGGGAGGCCCTGTCCTGCTGCTCCATGGCATGGGGCTCTGGTTCCTACCCGGCGACCAGCAAGACAGAGGAGAGGAATTGAATCTCACGCACTTCACTCAGGAATTCAGTAAATCTGGCTCCCGGCCTGTGTTCACCACCGCAGAGCCAGGCGGACAGGGATAGAATTCAGAACCAGCCCAGTTTAATCAAGTAAAGACAATGGAGCTTACGGGTGGTGTCACATTGAGGCTCTGAAGATCCCGCTGCTGCTGTCACCCCTTTTCATCAAAATGATTGAAAATATTTCTAGAAGGAATTGAAGGGCCCCATCTAGATCACACTGTTACATTGGCCTTGACGTCGCGATCCCAAGTGCGTCAGCTTCTGGCCCATAGCTGCTTCTCAATAGACATTTGTTATTACTGCCGATAACCACAACTGGATGAATACACAGAGAAGAAGTTCTTATTTCATGAGAGGGGGGAAAAAAAGAAGCTCATTCAAACCAAGAGAGAATGAAAATTGCTCTTGTTCGGCAACTTCACAAATGCTGCTTTCCTTTTCTGCTGGAAATGAAGCTGAGTTTAAAAGCTTATCTTGGTTTGACTTTCTTTCCTCTCAACCAAAATAGAATAGCTGTTTAGCTTGAAAATTCATAGGAGGCTGTGTCAACTGTTAAGAAAACACATACACACACACACTCACACACACTCCTTAATATCCTCATTCTCTAAAATCTCAATCACCAGAAATTGACAAGAAAAAAACTCCAAGGCTCCAACATCAACTTATATCTCCAAAAGATATAAACAGATGATTCATAAAGCAGGAAATGCAAATGACCAAAAAAAAAATCACATGAAAAAAATTCAACATGCAAATAATAGAAGAAAGTCCCAACTGCAATGACAATGAGATACTGTGGCTGCTCAGCAAATTAGTATTTAAAAAAAAATTATAGCAAAGCCAGTCCTTGCTTTTGGGTAATGGGTTTCTGGAAAATATGTATGAAATCCAAATATATTTTTTATAAAACCCCTAACAATAGCTTCACACGCTTTAAGTGGCAGCTAGGAGGTGAGAGCTAATATTGCTGAGCTCTCTGAGAACAGAACCTTCCATTGAGTGCCTTTTCTGCCATCCTACTCTGCTTCCTCCTGACCCCCATCTGTGAAGTGGACCCCAGGATCCAGAGGCCCAGTCCTAGTTTTTGCTGTGAAGCTTGTGCAAACCCACAATTCTCTTTAAAGCTCCCCTTTGGCAAAAAATTGTATCCAAATTCTTAAATTCTGTAATTCTCATAATATTGTTTTTCTTTGTCCTAAACTCTGAAGTCTTCTTTAATAAACATGCTGAACCATAATGAGAATTAGACCTAGAATGTCCTTAAAAGTACCCAATCTGGATGGTGACTTTACAGTGCAAGAGTGGGGTTCACAACATCCTGAAAGGGGGGACTTGAGCTCTTTGCACTGTAGATGTCTTTCTTTGGAAAATACCCGCACGACACCTGCTAGCTGCCCTCGTTAAAAGACTTATTATATACTTGACCACTGGGCTTAGCAGGTCGGAATCCTGGCCCCCAAGTGTGTAACATAGGATGATCCACTTGGATGAAAGAATAATGTATTCAGATTTCTGCTCATCTCGTCCTTTTTTTAAATTTCCAGTTTTAATACTCTTCTAACGTGAAGGTTAGTATAGCAGTTTATTGGGGAAGTATGATCAAAATCGTTTTGCTGGTAGGATATTGTTATCAGAAAGTTTGCAGACATTTGGAGTAGAAAAGGGTGATAATGTGTCTGACCCTTTGCAATTTGGGAAGTAGGGTCTTTAGAGTCAAGGGAGGAAGCGAGACAGGCTGTGGTCAGGGAGAGTGACAGGCAGAGCTCCTGGTGGAGGGCAGAGAATGCACTGATGCTGAAGTAACTAGAATGTTCTGCTGGCTGGGAGAAGGTCCAATAACCTCAGAGGCCATCTTGCCAGAAAAGCCCATTTGTGGTTTCTCAGGTCATGTCCAAGCACCACAGCCCCGCGATTCCAGGAATCACCTCACCGTGGCACGCCGAGTCAAGGGTTTCCTTGAGATGGTGCCAGTTGGGAGCCAATGGTTGGGAAGCCAAAATCAGCTAAGGGGTGTGGAAATGAAAATATCCAAGCAATCTAGCTGAGACCCAAGCACAGGCAAATGACCTAGAGTTGTTAGCATGCTCGTCGGAGTGAAAGCAAGTGTCACCCCGGGCCTGGAAGCAAATCCATTTGTCAGATAGAGATGTGTATGGTGGAGAAGGGAGAGTCAGAAGCTAATATTCGGAATGCTCTTAAGGAGTCTTTGTCCTGCTGACCTAGGTATTCGGAAGAGATCCCATGGCATGATTCTGAGCCTTATTTATGTTTGTTTCATGTAAGGACCACAAACTTGGGACAATCTGATAACAAGTTCATGCCTTTATTCCTAGAAGAACTACAGGGACACAAGTATAAATACATCTGCTCAAATTTATAATTTCTGCTGGCTAAAAAGCCCCAGATCCCTTTCCAGTTATTTTTGAGGGTCCCCACAGCTCCCCTCCTGCACACAGTGTTAAGTACTCTTATGTGCTACTGCTCTGGCCTCCTAGTGGAAATTCAATAGCCCAGACCCCATCCTGGGAGACACCACCGTTCCAATTTCAGTAACTCTTTTTTTTTTTTTTTGCATTTTTAATGGATGATATATTTCATTGCAACACATGGCCTTTTTTTGGTTTTCAGAGCAGCTTCCATAACATTACAATTTAGGATGAATCCTTTTTTTTTTTTTTTTGGATGACTTCTTTATTTACAAACTTTAAGGTAGAAAGAATAAAACCGTAAGTGTTTTATGTTAAACTTTTGACTATAAAGAGTTGATATGCAAAAGATGTTGCAGAATTTAAAGGGAATAATAAAAAACAAGGTATAAAGTAGAGTGAATTTTAGATACATATTTGTTCAAAATTATAAAATAAAAATATTCGATATCAAAGAAAGATAGATGATAGATACATAGATGGATAGACAGATAGACAGGTATATAAATTCAGATTTCAACTTACCCTATTTTTCCCTGTTGTATCTCAGTGGATGGCTGGGAAACAAATACACTGGGTTCCCCATTCCAGATCGTACCATAGACCAAAGGATCAGCAATTTCAACAATTTCAGTAACTCTTAATGGAGATGAAGTGTGCAGCAGGAAAGGCTGAACTTCACCCTTAAGGATAGTGCACTCGCACAAAAAGTTGATGACCAAGTAGAAATCAGGCTGTCAGCATTATTAATGGGAGGAGTTGTGTCAATGAACTTCTGATGTCTAGGGAGGGCTGTCTGGGGAAGCTAGAGCAGAGAAGGGGGCTTGGATCCAAGGACAAAGGGGACTCCTTCTGCTTCTCTAATTGCAGATGCTGAGCCTGCCTGTCCATCTGGACAGTAGCCTACCTGAGCACAGGGGCAGTGTCTGGGCCGGGTACAGAGCCCAGCACTCTCCTGTGGATATAGGAACCTGCTAGATGCTAAGTCACAATTCATTTCAGTGTAGAACTGAAGCTCTCACATCTGCTTGAGCACACTAGAGTTTGAAGGAAGAGATAAATTGAATTTAGAGCTGATTTCCTTTAAATATATTTATAGGAAGCGCAGGCATACCTTGTTTCATGACACTTTGCCCACACGGCATTTTTTCCAAATCAAAGGCTTATAGCAAAGTTGCACCAAGCAAGCGTATTGGCATTATTTTTCCAGCAGCGTTGGCTCATTTCCTGTCTCCGTGTCACATTTTGGTAGTTCTTGCAATGTATTAAACTTTTTCATGATGGTTGTATTTTTCATGGTGACCTGTGATCAGTGATCTTTGAGGTTATTATTGTAATGTTGTTTTCATGCCAGCTAACCACAGCATCCATTTTATGGCCTGTGGATCAAGCAGTTAATTCGAATTTTAGGTCTTATTATTTAAGAAATACAGTGGAGAGCCCTCATAGCCATCCATAAGAGTGCGCAACTGAATGCACCTGTCTCACAGACACATCCAGCCGCCCCCCCCGCCCCCACCCTTCCACTGCTGTGGTCCTCTGGCCCATGGGCCTGGGGTGAGGGTGCAGCCCAGAAATCACCTGCCCACTGGTTCTTCTCTCCTCCTCCCCTCACACTACCCCAACCTTCAGGTGGCTGAGCCAAGGCTCTGAGAGCAATAGTTTCAGCTTCCACCCCAAGGATGAATTCATTTTAGTAGTTTTAGAACAGGCCTTCTTTGTAGTTTGTACTTGGAGACTAAGGACAATTAAAAGAGGGAAGTTGCATAGTTCATCTATAGCCAGCTTAACAGTGTAATTTTTAGGAATCAAGAATCAACCTTGGATTACCTCTTAAGATTAAGCCTTGAAAGTCCACTTGGTTGTGGCATAACCATGTGCACATTTGAATGTGGAAATGGTCTTCTCCCATCAGGGAGATCTCCCTCTTCAGCCAGATCAACAGAAGTGGTTTGAAGAAGTAGGGACCCCCCCGTACCCCTCGTCTGACCAGACTCAGCCAGACAAATTCAATCAGTTTTTTTGAGCAAGGAGTAAAACTGTGTAAGAGTGGCCTGATCACCCCTTCTGCTTGCGCCACCACTGAGCAGCCCCCCTCTAGGATGGCCGCCCACAGGCAGGTCGTGCCCTGCACAACGGCATGAGACAGTGAGTGAGAGCTGCAATCCTGCCAGGCTCCACTCACCAAGCCGAGTTTATTGGTGTTTGGCCGTGACTCTGACTCCGACGATATGGTTCCTTTTTTTAAGTTGTCTCAAGACACCTGGGGGCCGTTCTGACTGTCCCACTGCCATATCCCGGTCCTCCCGCAGAAGGATTCAAGAGTCTCATGAACAGATTAGATTTACTGTAAAAGATGAAATATTTGACCCAAATTGAAATTAATTTCACAGGTGAAGCTCAAAATGTTACTACGGATGTGAATTATGTTCATACGTGTTTATATACATATGTCCATATAATTAGGTGGATGCACACATTTCTATGTACCAGAAGTTAAGACAACTTAAACTTAGTAAATGTTTAAAATAAAACTATTTTGGGTATCAGAAAAAAAAAAGAACACAATTTATAAGGTTGGAGCTGCCATTGTGATTCCTCTGATGGGTCTGGGCAAAGTAGGTTGAAAATCTTCTGGGAAAGATCCATCATTCTACGTGCTATTGAGAATATTTGTGATTCACGGGAAGAGGTCAAGAGAGCAACATGAACAGGAGCTTGGAAGAAGTCGATTCCAACCCTCATGGGTGACCATGGGGGGTTCATGACTCAGGGGAGGACGTAACTGCAGATGTGGTAGGAATAGCAAGAGAACAAGAGTGAGAAGTAGAGTCCAAAGATGGGACTGAATTCCTACAAACTCACGATCAAACTTAAATGGATGAGGCTCTTAGGTCTGAGCCAAGAAAGTGGTTCCTTGAGATGGAATCTACTCCTGGTGAAGAGGCTGTGAAGATTGTTAAAATGACAGCAAAGGATTTGGGATATGACATCAACTCAGTTGACAAAGTAGGCTTGATTGAGTGGATTGACTCCAATTTTGGAAGAAGCTCTACTATGGGTAAAATGCTATTAAACAGCATCACATGCTGCAGAGAACTCATTTATGAAAGAAAGAGTTAATCAAGGAGGCGGACTTCACTGTTGTCTTACTTTAGGAAATTACCATGGCCACCTCACCTTCAGTCCCACCCTGATGAGTCGGCCACCACCAACATCAAGGTAGGACCCTCCACCAGCAAAGAGATTATGAGGTGCTGAAAGCTCAGATGATGGTCGGCATTTTTTAGCCATCGAATGTTTTTATTTTTTTAACCCTTTTTTTAAAAGATTTTATTTATTTGACAGATGGAGATTACAAGTAGGCAGAGAGGCAGGCAGAGAGAGAGGAGGAAGCAGGCTCCCCACTGAGCAGAGAGCCAGATGCGGGGCTCTATCCCAGAACCCTGGGATCATGACCTGAGCCGAAGGCAGAGTCTTTAACCCACAGAGCCACCCAGGTGCCCCAGCCATTGAATGTTTTTAAATAAAGATATGTACATCGTCATTTTACACATAATGCTATTGCACACCTAATAGACTACAGTATCGTGTAAGCGTAACTTTTATATGCACTGCGAAACCACAGAACTTTATTGGGCTTGCTTTATTGCAGTGGTTTGGAACCAAACCCACAGTATCTCTGACATGTGCCCATATAAAATTTCCTCATTGTCTGGGAGTGTTTATTTTGTTCAGTTTTGCTTTCTTTTGTCTTGTTTTTGTTAAATTTTATTTTGAGATCATTGTAATTGCCATGCGATTGAAGAAATACAGAGAGATCTTGTACCTCTCCCCAGTTCCCCTAGTGGTAACACCTTGCCAAACAATCATAGTATTTCATTCCAGAGCATTGACCTTGATACCATCAAGATATAGGAGATTTCTATTTACTATTGATGGGTCCTTCATGGTTCTCTTTCTAGGCACATGCTCTTCTGTCCCTTTCTAGGCACATGCTCTTCTGTCCTGCCCTTCCTTAATCCCTGCAACCACTGTCCCCACCTCTATAATTTTTCATTTCAAAAATGTTACCTAACTTGTGGCTAGTAGATAAACTAAGTCCTAGAGAGCTAATAATGCACAGCATAGTGAATATAGAAACAATATTGAATGGCATTTTCCAAACCTGCAAAGAGACTAGACCTGAATTATTCCCTCTACCAAAAGGAAAAATGATAAATATATGATGTGATAGAGGTACTCCTACTTCAATGATGATCCTACCACAATATTTAAATGTGTAACATCAACATGTGACACATATTGTACAACTTAAATTTATACAATGTTATATATCAAATATATTTCAATTAAAAATGCAAAAAATGGGAATGTTGTAAAAGTGGAATTATATGGTATATAACCCTTCTGGATGGCCTTTTTTCTAACAGCATCACTCTCTGAAGATTCATTCAGATTCATTCATTGTCATGTTTCAGTAGCTGGTTCATTTTCATTGCTGAATAGTATTCCATGCTATGGCTGCATCACAGTTCAACTGTTCACCTGTGGAAGGACATCTAGGTTATTTCCAGTTTCGGACTAGTACGGCGATGCTATAAACATTAGTATATAGGTTTTCATATAAACATAAGTTTTCACTTCTCTAGGATGAATGTCCAGGAGGGCAATTTGGGGAATGTATGGTAATTGCATGCTTAGTGTTTAGAGAAACTGCTAACCCATTTTCAAGAGTGGCTGCACCATTTTCCATTCCCACCAGTATTGTACGTATGATCCTTGACATCATTCAGTTTTGTCCTTATTGTTTTAGCCATTCTGATAGGACAGTAAGCGCCATGAGGGTAGGAACAATGCCTACCAGGTTAACTACCATAGCTGACCTTTTGTAGGTTCTCCCTGTGTCCCTCTATCTACCTCCGTTGAACTGAAATGGAACAGAAGAATTTGTGATCTTGTGGCACATGCATTTACATAAATAATTGAAGGTACCAATCTTGACTAGTTGTCATTCATATAAAGATTCTCAATCTTTTCTACATTTTCTCCTCAGTCTCAGAGATAAAATCTTCAACTCTTTTCTCACTTACTTGTACACAATTGTCTTTGGCTTTGCTCAGAATTTAACTCCCCTAACTTCCTTCATGGCCATGAACTACCACTACCAACTCAAGTTCTTGTAACTTTAACAGCCTAAATGAGAACTGGAGTCCAGAGGGAGAGCCTTAGCCCAGACTGTCTGTCTTCTTTCTCTTCTTCTTGTGTTTATAAATCTTCTAACTATGTGGCCAAAGGAGGCCGTGTATGGTGATGATTTTGACACTTCATGCTACTATTTACTTCTTTGGGTTTTCCCATTTAGAAAGATAATGCATTTTTACTTCTGATTAGGCAGTTACATTACTATCTGCCCCGGAAGCCTCACCATGATAATATTCTATCATTTGAGGTTGTCCCTGGCTTCAGTAAATTTCATAATGAGTTACTGATAGTTTCCTTTCAGTTAGATCCCTATCATATAGATTAACATTGCTTTCAAAATAATATTTAAACAGTGTATGTTACTTATCCTGAGTCTTATCTTGTCGGCATGCATGTAAGGCTCCCAAAGCCCCATTTGGACAGGGCTGCCTCAAAGCGAGATCCTCCTCAGTCTTCATTGGCTGATGAAAATGGCGGCCGAGGTGGCATCAGTAATATGTGTTAAGCCTAAAAATTCCTGATAGATAATGAAGTATTCCATGGGGTTTGGTTTCAGTTTAGGAAAACTCAACATTCTGAAACCTTAAGTCTTGGAAAAGAAATGAAGGGACCATCAAGCCTCTTTGCGGGGTGTGGGTGGAGCTACTGAGTTATTCTAATTCACCACTGGTTTCCATCAGCTATTCCTCTTCTTGAACAATTTATGTCTTAATTATAACACAGCACCAGGCACTTATGAACACTTGCTTAATGTATGGCAAACAAGTACATGGCATGAATATATGAATGAGTAAATGGGGCTGAATGAATGAATGAATGAATGCCTGAGCCAAGTAATAGCCCAAGTGAATGAATCACACGCCAAATGCATCTGCCTATTGTAGCTTCCAATTTCCGTGTTGAAGGACAAACCATCTCCGGTTTGGAGGGTGCTTTCTGGGTTATACCAGACAAGATTACCAAACAAGCAATGACTAACTTGGGCATCTAGTTCCTGCCAGGCACGGGGGACGGCATTTTTATGACAATTGGCTTCCTTATGACCTCTCGCTGAAAGTGTCCTTTGAAGAATAAGACTATACTCTGGATAAAATACAAACAACAACAACAACACATTTTGAACAATCAGTTTCCTGGCCAGACTTTATAAATCCCATACTCTGAATGAGGCAGAGCCTGGTACATGCGGGGCCTTTCACCAGGCTCTGGACGTGGAGTGATGAACGAACTAAACAATGGCTCTGACCTCATGGAACTTATATTCTAGGGAAGGAGACAAACCAAAAAGAACAAATAGTTGTGGTTTGTGATGAATGCCAGGAAAGAGCCGGAAAGGGTGCGGGGATCCGGGATAATAGGACCGGCTTTCTCAAAGGAGGAGAACTTTAAACTGAAAAGCTCTGTTTTCAAATGGGTCCCAGGGGCATCATATGTAACCTTTCAAAGTTCCACTCCAGTGGCACTCGTTAGACTTAACATTACACATCTTCCACTCCCCGCGGTCCCACTGGACACCAGTCAACACTCAGCCGAGGGTGCTGGGCTCCCAAAATGTGTCCACCCTGCTTTATTGCATTTCTGCCTTTTTCTCTTGAGAAACAGCCCCTGAGTTTTACATATATTTCCCTGGGGGGATAATTCTGCTCCTTGTTAATGGGAAGCTTCCCTTGAAACATGGGTGGAAATATCTATAGTAACTGCCACCTATTGACTGCTTGTATAAAGTGTTAATTATGAAATAATTGGGGGACGATTTTTCAATCTACGTAGATACAAAGCAAAACACACAGACCACGGGCTTTGTACGCTGAGTGCAGCAACAGATTGGTTCAAATGTAAGCAGTCAGACGAGTCAAAGGAACTGAGCAAATGGGCCCAATGGGTACTGGGTCTCTCAATTCAGATGCTTTATTTCTTCCTTTTCCTTGATTCTGCCTCTGGCCTGCGATCGAATGGACTCTGTGCCCACACTTGGGAAGATTTGCTTGACCTGTCTCTGTCCGTTTAATGTGTGTTAAAGAAAAGAAAGAATGGATGGTCAGAGTCGAGATGGGTAGTGTAAGTGTAAAGCCTATGTTGAATTTTTCTGGTTGGGTGACGTCCTTTAAAACAAATCTCAAAACTATAAATATCCACAAATTGTCTTTTTGGTAAATGTTTAGCCGGTGGGCTGAATAACCAGGAAAATATATGAGCGTATGTGTACATAGGTACTATCAATAAACTATTTGTGTCTGCACAGAGGCTTGTCCTTGGGCTAAGAGCCAAAAATAATTCTTGTCATGGGAAAAACAATTTTAAAGCTCATTAATTATGCCTAAAATTTACATTTTTATTTTCATTTCAAGCCTTGATTGCAGTCTATTAATAAATGAAAATGTGCTTGCATTTTTAAGTACTTCTGGATTTCACAAGCTTTGTTTTCAAAGAGGGTGAAGCTCAGCCAACACTTTAATTTAC
>RCUC01084073.1:0-13013 GCA_003697995.1 Taxidea taxus jeffersonii
CCCCCCCCTCCTCATATGTTGAGTGCTCCTGCCCGTGGGACTGCGATATGGTTAAGGTCCAGGGATAGGGCTGAGGTCAGGCATGGTACGTGTGTGTCCCTGAGCCTGCCTGAGCCCTGCAGGTGGGAGAGTCCAGGGCTGCACTGTGGTGGCTTGGTGGCCCTCCCCATAGCAGAGGAGATTGGATCAGGCTGATAGTGGGACAGCGTGGAGGTGATGATCTGCTGGCTGGGCACAGAGGGGGCGACAGAGGGCTCAGCATCTCCCACAGAACCTGTGCGAGCTTGGGCGGGAAGAACTCGGGGTTCTGCTCGGCATTGGGTGGGGCTGGATCAGGCTGATGGAAGGATGGTGTTGGGTTTTTTTTGGAAACCCAGGGGGACCTGGCTCTTTAGGAGAAAGATGATCTGGGGCTGGGGGGCTGGCAGATGGGCAGGGGGTTCTGTTTACAGAACCTGGAAACCTAATCCTTCCTCACCCCCCAGCTGAGGTCTCCCCACTCTCCAGGGAACCCCGGCTCTTAGGTGCCAGGCATCCCCACCCTCTTGGCCTGGGTCTTGACTTGACCCTCTGCAGAGAACCTCCAGGCCTGGGGACAACTGTCAGGCTTCTGGCTCAAGGATGATCAGGCTTGAAGTCACTTCTGAAGTCATTTGGTGGGGATGTCTTCACTTACAATCCAGTTCTTTTTTTTTTTTTTTTTTCAATTATTTTTGTGAGAGAGAGAGAGCACAGGAGCCAAGGGAGGGGCAGGGGGAGAAGATGATTCCCCTCTAAGCAGGGAGCCTGATTCAGGACTCGATCCCAGGACCCTGGCATCATGACCTGAGCCAAAGGCAGACACTTAACCGACTGAGCCACCTAGGTACCCTTGCCCTCACATCAACTTCTTGACTGGCACTTCAGATACATACAACCCCATCCTGCCTTTGGTCTAAGCATGAGAAATACACTTGGCTCTGAAACTTTTAGAAAATGGGTGGCTGTTGTGGTGTCATCTAATCAGATCTTTTTTTTTTAAATTTATTTATTTATTTGACAGACAGAGATCACAAGTAGGCAGAGAGGCAGGCAGAGAAAGAGAGAGGAGGAAGCAGGCTCCCCCCTGAGCAGAGAGCCCGATGCGGGGCTCGATCCCAGGACCCTGGGATCATGACCCAAGCCGAAGGCAGAGGCTCAACCCACTGAGCCACCCAGGTGCCCCCATCTAATCAGATCTTAATGGAGCCAATGTAGAACATTGGAAAAAGCTTGGCAAACCTGCAGGTTCGAGTCCCAGCCCAGGGACCTACTGACTGTGTCACCTGGAGCAAGTTGCTTGGTCTCTAGAGCCTCTGTCTCCTTGTCAGTTCTGTGACCTCACCTGTAGGGCTCCTGTGACAGCCAGAGGCACTGCAGGGAAACAGGAGGTCAGCACATCTACTAGCTCGGCACCCTTGAGGGCAGGCACTTTGTTTTACTCATGGCTGTGTCCCCATCCCTAGAACAGTCCCTGCTACCTAGTGGGTGGATGCCTAGTAAGCATCCGCTGAATGAATGAGTGGCCCAGTTTCATCTATCCCAACACGATCCCCCCCTCACCCCAGTTGACATCTCTGATATTTGGATGCGCCGTCTACCACTTACAGCTTTGGTTTAATCAGCAGTCTCATGGTTGAAGGGGATCTTAATGGGATGAAATATGGAAGAGGCTGTTATTGTTATTATTAACAGTTTTTTTGTGGGCTTCTGGGTCTTTCCGATTGTATCTGTCTTCTCTGGATGGTGTGAGGCCCCTGAGAAGTGCACTGGGGCATGGGGTGTGGCCATGATCTTTGCCTGGGTCTTTCTGAGGTGGTGCTGGACTAGGGACCGTACATCCTCTGGGGCACACTGTGGGTCCTGGGCATACAGACCCGGCCTCCAGCAGATACTGCCCCTCCCGGGAGATGGCAGGGTTCTCGGAGCCTGGAATTCTCTCCAAGGATGAGGTGCCCATTTTATTGTGTCTGTCATAATTCCAAGTCCCAGGACCTGATAGCCACTTGGATGGGGGGATATCTGTGAGTCCTAGGCTGAGGGGGCTCTTGGTATGATTTAGTCTGGATGGGATAGGCAGAGGACTTTGAGAATGAGGGAGGGAGATAGGGGAAGGTGCGCCCTCTCTCAACCCCCAGCCCGGGCCCCTTGGGCAGCAGGGCTGAGATGCTGAGAGGAGATAGGCAGATTAGTGTCTGATCTCTGGAGGACGGTTGTGGAGCCAACAGATCCTTTCCTGGAAGTGGATTCTGGTTCAGTCTCCTGGGTGGGACACTTGCTTGTGTCACTGATCCCCTCCCATGGGGCTAGTGCTGGGGGCTTATGTGGATGGCTGTTGATTTTGTATAGAAAGGGCTTGTGTGTTGCATGTCCCGGACCCATGTAGTTGGGTGTACACACATCTTCAAGATTTGCTGTGGGTGGGGGGACTGTGATAGCTATGGCCTGTAAGAGCAGCCCCGCCAAGGCTTCATTGCCAGTAACCAGCCCAGGAGCCTCAGACGCCTGGAGTTGTCTGACTATGCGGGGCCTCAGTTTCCAATCTGTAAAATGGGATGAGATGGTAGGGGAACATCCCATTCTCTGACCCAGAACAAGTGCAAAATAAAATTGTGAGGACTGTGAAGAATGAAGCAAACAAACGTTTACAGAGCAGCGGGCAGCAAAGTGTAAGGACCCAAAGCAGGTGCAGGGGAAGGCGTGGCTCCCAATGTCTAGAAGGGATGTTGGGAGGGAGGGTCTTGGGGAGAGAAAGAGAGGAGAGGGGCTGCAGCAGGGCCCCCTACAGTCAAGGGTGGCTGCGTGAGCCCGTCTATTCAGCAGTGTCTCCGAGAAGGTGAAGTGTGCGTGATGTCCTCCACGAGTGGAAGGCGGGCGTCCCCTGGCGTATGGGAGGGAGGCTGGTGGTGCAGCATTGCCCGGTTGCCATAGAGACGAGCAGAAGGAGGTGGGTGGCTGGAGAAGGAGGCGGGTCGGGAGGAGGGAGGGGAGGAGGCAGCGGTGGGGGGCGGGGAGCTGGCTTCTGCTGTTCTGGCGCTGCTGCCTTCCCGAGCCAGCGGTGGAGGGGACCTGAGAGGACCGAGCCCCCAGCCTGGGCACCAGGCCCCTCCTTGCCCGCCACCACGGACGAGGAGGAGGAGGACAGCCAGCACTTCTGGCCCTGGCCTGGCCCAGCGGGGGCAGTGAGCTCCTACCTGCCCCCAGCTTGGTGCTCAGGCCCACGTAGGTAGGCATCCCGATGGGAACAGGTGGAAGGGGCGGCATGGAGAGTGGGGGCCCCCTTCTTCCTCCCAGGAGCACCCAGTAGGAAGTGTACAGTCTGGAGGGGCTGGGGTCAGGGGACCTGGGTAGGGAGCAGCCTGCATCCTGGGAGGCCCTGTCCAGAATCTGGATCCTCAACAGGAGGACTGGCCCTGCTGTTGCCTTCCTCCTCTGCCCCTCTGTCCCTCTCTCTCCACCACGGCCACAGGTCCTGACTGTAGAGATGCTCTCCTCTCCAGGGACGGGGTCCGAGGGGGGCTGGAGCTTCCAGGGACCCACGGTACCACCCTTCTCCAGGCTGAGGCTTGGGAGAGAAGTGAGGATGCCCCCTGGCCCCACTCAGGGCACTGCTCAGGAGAGCTGCAGACTCATGTGTCCTCCCACTCCCCCCACCCCCCGCTGCCACCCTGCCGCCGCCACACCCGGTGCCTCCAGTGCTGGCCCCAGATGGTCTCAGGCATTGGGCTTAGAACCCCTGGTCAGGCACGAAACATCTTTCTCCTCCCCCAAGCTCAGGCTCTTTTCCATCTTCATTCTCCCCACCGTCCTAGAGCCCCAGATGTCCCAAAGAACCCCTGTTTCTCCCCAGCAAGCCCAGGGTCTCCATGTTGGGGGATCGGGTGGGGGTGCCTTGTGTCCCTCCCTCCCCTGTCGCTGTCCCTCTGCTGCATTGCTTCTGGGGACAGACCAGGCTGCCGCTGGGGAGCTCAGGCACTGCGGAGAAGCCTCTGCCCGCTGCTTAAGAGGGGGTGGGGCTGGGGCCTGGGGAGGCCGGGGCCCTGCACTGCTTTGCTCTGGGCAGTGAAAGGACAGATGGAAGAGGGTGTGGGGTCATGTGGTGAGTGAGTTGTTCCTAGCCCAGGTCTGCCCTGGGGCAGAGCAGAAGGTCCTCCTGGGCTGGCGTGTGTTCGAGGGAGATCCTAGGCTGAGAAGGGCAGGGGATTGGCACCCAGGCAGCCAAAGTTCTGCCTCCTTCTCTCACTGGGCTTCTCTATCTGGTATACCCCACGAGCCTGGCTGGGTCTTTTGCTGGGCCCGGGCACCACATTATGGGGCTCCCTGTTTCTGTGGGCATGTGGGGTTCAGAGTAGCTGTCGTGGGGGCCAGGGAGGGATCTTTGGGCCTGCAGTGGGGTGGGAGAAGCCTCATCAAGAAACTCGTTCATTTCTGCAAACATTAGTTACACCTGCTGAATGCTAGGCATGGGGGTGGGGGGCTCCCGCTTTGTGGTTCAGGGCCTGGAGGTGAGAAAGCCAGACAAGGTGGGGGATGTCGATCTGCCCAGGGGCCGGTGACCAAGTACCCGTATCCACTGTCACTGTCAGCCCCCTCCCTGCTCCTCTGGACCCCACCACCCTCTTTACTCATCTCTCTCCTTTGTAGGGAGCTAGAGACGCCCCCTCCCCACCAGAGCCTGGCACGGACATCCGGCCTGCTTCACCTTCTATAGCCAGCCAGGCCTGCCTCCATCCCAGCCAGAACAGGAGGCTGGTGAGGCCTGGAGTGGGAGGTTTGCTTGACAAGAGCTGGAGGGGGCTGTCCCTTCCCCAGGCCCTCCAAGCCTAACCCGGCCCTCCCCTGCCGCCTCACCTGCCTTCTCTAGGCCACTTTCCCCCTCTTCATTGTTTCCTGCCCTACATGTCCCTAGGGCATGTGCTTGCTCTGTGTCTTTCTCTTGTCCCAGATCCTGGGGCAGAGAGCCCACCAGGATGGCTTCCTGAGGCACATTCCCCAACTCCACCCCATTGCACCCTGTGGGGCCACAGTGGAAACCAGTTTGAGACCCAGGCGTCCTGCCTCAGTCTTCCCCGTGTCAGAAGGAGGCCCCAGGGGCACTCAGAGGCCTGGGGTTTAGCAGGAGGCTGGGGCCCTTGGACAGGCTAGAGGAACAGTTTGGGCCCCAAGCTGGCCCCTCCTCACAGGCCTGCTGTGTGCATCCGGCTGCTCTTCATGGGCATCTCAGGGTGACAAAACCAAGGTCCTGCTCTGCTTCCCCTCTCAGGACCCAGCACTCCACCTGCTGGCTGCTTGGACCCAAACCCCAGAGCCACCCGAGTCTCCCATCCAGGCCATTAGCAAATCGCGTTGGCTCCAGCATCAATCTTTCCAGACTCCAGCCACTTCTCCCTTCTCGTTCCAGCGCCTTGGGGGAACCCTGCCTTCTCTCACCCAGACGACTGCAGCCACCTGCCTGCCGGGCTCCTGCCCTGCTCTCCCCTGCTCTCCCCCTAGCAGCCAGGGGTCCTTTAAAACCTGAGCCCAGTCACATCCCACCTCTTCTCAAACCCTGCAGGGGCTCCCAGCTCCCTCTGCTGGGAGGCGGGGGAAGTCAGAGGTCTCAGTCTGACCCTCAAGGCCCCATGGAATCAGCCTCCTGCCTCAGCCTCCCCCACCCCAACCTTCCTATCCTCATCCCTTCCCTCTCCCCCTCACTCACTCTGCTCCAGCCACACGGCCCCCTTACTCCTCAACCACAGCAGCCACGATTCCACCTCAGGGCCCCTGCGTGGATGCTCTTCCCGCAGATACCTGCATGGCTCCCGCCCTCACCTCCTTCAGGTCTTCACGCAGATGCTACTTCCTGACAGTGGTCTTCTCTGACCGCCCCGTCCTCTGACTGCTAGTGACCACCGTCGCTTGTCCCCTTCCCTGCCCTGCTCTCCACCGCACTCATCACCATCTGACACACCTAACCATTTCCTTATTCATCTGGTTTCTTGTCTGTCCAGCCCTTCCAGAATGTCAGCTCTGTGGGGCTGTGGTGGGGGCGGGGGGCGGTTTTCTGTTGTGCAGGCACTGCTGGGGTCTCGGAGTGCAGCTGGGGCTGGCCTCCCCCTACCTGGCCAGGAAGGGGGAGAAAGGGAGTGGCAAGCATTCCACCCCCCCCACCCCCATCCCCCCGTACCACAAAGACATGGGCCACCTTCCTCCCGGGTCAGAATTCATCCCAGATTTCAATGGCACTGGAAAAGCAAGCTGTGCAGCCCTCAGGGGGCCACCCTCAGAGCAGGCAGACCTGGGCCTTGCCCTCTAGGAGGCCCTGGGCTCAGGACAGGACCGACTCTTTCAGATGAGCCTTGTGTGGGATGACTGGTCTCAAGGAGAGCGATGCACCCAGGACAGAGAGGCCGGGGGCCTGGGTATCACCAGCTCCCACTCCTGCCCCCTGATCTATGGTATTACCGTTTGGGCTCCCCAGGAGGTGGACCTGGAGACAAGGATATGATTGGAGAGATGGAATGGCTTTACCCATTGGCTTTAACCATTTTCCAGTAAGGATGAGCCCCGACCCTGAGCCTCTCTGGGGCTCTCCAGCCTCAGTGGAGACCCAGGCTCTGCCCCCTACCCCAAGTTATCCCATTTGTGTTTCCATTGTCTTCCTCCCTACCTGGGGCGTCATCTCTGAAGGGAGGGCCCTTGGGGACTGCCACATGGACCTTACCTTAGAAGAGATTTTACAGCCAAAGAGAAGGTGAGAGGAAGGCAGGCCTGGGGTCTTCTTTTCATAGGACACCTGGAGACCTGGGGGTCCCAGAGAAGGCCCAACAGTCACGGAAGGGAATCTCAGCTCAGGTTGCCAGGGCAGAACACCATAGACTGGGTGGCATGAACACTGGCTATTCCCACAGTTCCAGAGGCTGGAAGTCCAAGGTCAAGGTGCTGGTCTATTGGGTTCCTGGTGAGGCCTTTCTTCCTGGCTTGCGGACGGCTGCCTTCTCACTGGGTCCTCACATGGACTTCCCTCAGTATGTGCACAGAGGGAGACAGGGAGAATCTCTCCCTTCCTCTTGTAAGGACACCTGTCCTGTGAGATTGGGACCCCGCCCTTCCGACTTCATTTACCTTGAATCACCTCCTAAAAGCCCTGTCTCCAAATACAGTCCCACTGGGGAGGGGGTAAGAGATTATGAATCTGGAGGGGACACAAGTCAGTCTTTAGCAAAGGTCTCTGGGGCCATTGGCCCAAAGAGAGGAAAAGGGGGTGTGAAGTCATCCAGAGAGATAAACGTTTCCTGCTTTAAAAGCTCTGAAGATAAAAATACCTCTGATACTAAATACTAATACTAATACTAATAATACTAATAATAACACTAATAGTTAACACGGTGCCTCTTAAAACACCAGGAACTCATTTCACAATAACCCCGTGGGCTGGTGTTCTCGCCTTCATTTTGCCAATGGGGAAACTGAGGCACAGAGAGTTTAAACAACTTACCAAGGTCGCACAGCTGGCCAGGCTGGGATTTGAGCTCCATCCTTCTGTCTGGCCCCCCCAGACAGCACTCTCAACTGCTATGCTAATCTAGCAGAATTTTCTCTATCTGTTGGGTGGGAACCAATGAGATGTGGTTCATGGCAGGTGTAACTAAGAACTGCACCAGGGTGTAGGGGGGAAGTAGGTGAGGACTGGGGTATTCAGGGAGGGCTTCTTGGAGGAGGTAGAACTGAGTTGGCCCTTGAAGGGAAGCAGGGTTATTTTATTTTGGGGAGAGGTGAGTGATAGGACAGCATGCACCCCAGGTAGTGGGGAAGGCTTGAGCAAAGCAACAGAAACTGGAGTGAGGAGGAGGTATGCATCACACGGAGTGGTGGAAGGACAGCGCCTTATACCTGACCTTGATCCTTCTTCGTGCATCTGCAGCCCCAGCCAAGGCTGGTTAGAGTCCTGGAGTGGCCCCAAGTCAGGTGCAGTGAGCCCATCCATCTCAGGGGTAACGTAAGGACCATGGGGCTGCTGCTGGGAATGTTTGTGGGACCTGGGCGAGGGTGAGGCAGCTCTGGCTTCCCATGGCCCTGCCCGGATTTGACCCAAGCCACTCCCTTAGGAGAATGTCTTAGGCCAGGAGGGCTGGCTCTGCAGTGGGTGCCTGGTGGGGGCAGAGGAAGGACTTGCCCCCCGGGTCTGGATCCGACTCTGTGTCCTCCCGGCTGTGTGACATTAGACGAGTAGTTTAACCTCTCTGAGTCTCTGAGAAGACAGGGAGGTCACTGCCCATCTCAGTGGGCTGTCGTGAGGATTGGAGATGAAGGGTACGAAGAGGCTGGCACGTAGCAGGTACTCAGAAATGGCTGTCATAGGTGATGTAAAGGGAGAGTGTGGGGGGGGTTAATATAACAGCCTGTTCTGTGTGCTGCGGATCCCTGAGGAGGGAGGGCTCCCCACTGAGGGCAGAATCGTCATGGGGGATCAAGGAGGAGGAGACCCTGGAACAGGACCCTGAGAGTTGGCCAAGAGGAGAGGAAGAGGAAGCCTAGAGAAGCAGGGGGCCTGGGAACAGAGGACAGGTAGGATCTGGTGAAATTCTGGCTTTTGGTTGTATCACCATCATTATCAACATTTTTTGAATATCTACTTGTGCAGGTGACTTTGGTTTTTGCTCTGAGGGACGATATTCAGTATTTCTACTATTTAATGAATGAGTGTTCCAGAAGGTGCTTGACATTCATTCATTCAACGAAAATGTACCATACATTTAACTATATGCCAGGCCCTGCTTTGGATGCTGAAAATACAGCAGAGAACCAGACAGACAAAAACTACTGACCTTAGCAAGCTGACATTACAGTGAGAGAGGAAGATACAAACATGATGAATTCTTGAGGGTTGGGAGCCTGGCATATGGTAATACGTGCTGTGAAGAATTATAAGCAAGGAAGGGGAGACTGGAGAGTGCTGGGGGTAGGAAAAGAGTGCCAAGTGAAACGCGGGGAGATTAGGACATTCGAGCAGACATAGAAATTCAGGACAGGGAGGCACTCCTAGCAAGTGCAAAGGCCCTGGGGTTAGAGCAGCAAGGAGGTCAGTGGAGCTGGAAGAGATACAGGGCCTCCTGGGAAGGGATTAGACATTTTCTTGGAGGAAATGAGGAGTCACAAGAGGATTCCAAGTGGAGTAGTGGTGGAATCTGACTTAGGTATTACCTGTGTCCCTCTGGTTGTTGCGGCAGGGAACAGACTGGAGTTGAGGCAGGGCTGAGGGACACAAGGTTGGAGACAGGAAGGTCACTGAGGAGAGTGATGGGGCTGGGAATGGGTGGTTAAGAGCAGGGCCCAGGATCTGCTGATGGGTGGGGTGGTGGTGTGTGGGGAGAACATGCTCCTATGATCGACAGTGACTCGTGCATGCTGCAGGAATCCACATGCCGCCTTTGTCCACAGCTGGCCCGCCCTCTCTGGGCCCCTGCTCTTAATTCCTCTGTCCCTTCTTCAAGCCAGGGGCGGAGAGAACACGCCCCAGGCCCCTGCCTTCCAGGGGCATTTTAGAGGCAGCTGGCAGGAAGCCTGGGGCCCAGAGGAGGGACGCTTTTCACCCTGGGGCTCCTTTCTCCGAAAGGTCAAGGCCAACATGCAAACTTCACACTTCCATAAATGGTCTGTATTTTTCAATAATCGCCTTTTACCATTTGAGTGTCACATGAGACTGAAATGTTGTTTTTCTATCCGATGAGTTGGAAAACAGACCCCATGACGGGACTTGACTGAGATCCCACCAGGAAGTGGTGGGGCTGGAGCAGAGCCCATGACCCCCTCTACCAGAACAGCACCCCGTGCCCTACCCACCCGCGGTGGGACAGCCACCCCCACTACAGCAGTGGTGACAAATCAATAATGAGAGGTGACAAGCTCTTTCAGGCCCTTTCTGCAATAATGTGGGGGTGACATGGCACCTGCCGTGTAGGGTCCTGGCAGAATTTGGTGAGTTAAGACACTTGGACAGTCCTTGGCACCAAGTCTGTGCTCCATAAATGCCAGGTGTTATTCTCAATGATAAAGGGCTCGCAGGGTCGCAACTGCTTTATAAGCACCAGGGAGAAAAGTCGGAATGGCACTGTGCCCATTTGATGGGTTCTGCTCCGAGGGTGTCAGGCTCATTCTTGGGCATGGCAGATTCTGGCCGCACCGGCTTCCTAACTGCATTTTCAGTGAGGGCGGCTCCTGACCACCATTCAGGAGGGACCTGGCATTGGACCAGAGTGAAGCCTCCCCCACCCCCCGGCACCCAGGGTAGGGGGGTGAGGCCAATTTGCAGAAGGCAGGCACAGGGCGGGAGGTGAGTCTGGCAGGTGGTGCTGGGGGTCCATGCGCCCCCTCCCGCACCCTCTCCCCGATGCTCCCTGCCTGTCTTCCTGAGCCTGCCGCTGTGCGGGTCCAGCCTGGCCCCTCACCGTTTCCTCCTGCCCTTGCACTGGGTCTTAGCATTCTCATTTCACAGCGAGGCCCGTCACAGTCATGTGAATCGCCTAAGGTCACGCGGCAGTTTGGTGTCTGAGCGGGGACCTCCAAGGCGAGAGCGACGGGTGCTACCCCAGCTGGGAGCCAGAGACCCGTGACTTGCCCGCACTGAGGAAGGGGCCCCAGCAAATTTCCCCCCGGGTCTGGACAGAGTGGAGATTTTCTCTGCCTTGGTGCATTCCCCAGACTGTCTGACACCCCAGGGCTTACCTGCACGGTCCCCTTTGTGTCAGTGTACTCTCGGTCCGGGCTCCCAGCTCCCTCAACGCAGGCCAGGGGGGTTATAAAAACTGCAGTTTATGTACACAAAGCAAAATTTAAAAGGCATAAAAGACCAACAGTGACAGATCTCCTTCCCATCACATCCCTCAGCCACCCAGTTTCCTGAAGGCAGCCTCCGCTACCGGCTTTCAGATGTCCGTGTTTGTATATTCCCCCCCCCCCCCCCGTACAAATGGAAGCATCTGAAGTCTTCCTGTTCTGCACCCTGCTCCTTTTGTCTCAGCGTCCATGGCCTGGGGAGGGCTCTGGTCCGGACCAGAGCATTCCGTTGCCCGCCTGCACCAGAATTTACTTAAGTAGTCCCCTGGGCTGGCAGCTGGGATGTTTCCAGCCTTTGGCTCTTACAAGCAGCGCTGCAGCAAATGGAATTAGGCAGCGTCAGTTGGCCCCACTGGCTGGAAGGTGAATTCCCAGGAGAGGCACTGCGTGGTGAGGGAGGTGAGGGAGGTGAGCCTCCGTAGTGGGGAGAGAAGACACACCCCTGCCCCCTCCCATCAAGGCTCATCAAGTCACTTCCCCCACTACCTGGGGTGGGTTTGACCTCCACTCCCATGAGGGCCTGTCCTTACCCTCCATCCCCTCCTGCTCCCACCGCCAGCCCGCGGACAGTTTGTGTTATTTGGATCTCAAGAGCACAGTTCGGTATGATTTCAAGGGTTCTGTGCAGGAGTTTGTGGGAGAGTTTGAGGTTTTGCGAAGTGGAAAGGGATATATTTAGGGCCTGGGAGGAGCAAGGAGAAAGCAGAAATGGGTTATTACTGCGAAAACAGTACTAGCCCCTGGACAGATGGGGGACCAAGACCAGAGAAGGGAGGGATATCCTTGACCAAGGATCCTCATGATCTGCTCCCTGCGACCAGAAGGGCTGAGCATTCCCCGGACCCCCAAGTTGCAGAGGCCAGCCCTCCCCCAGTATCCTCATGGGACAGGATACGTTGTCCCTGAGCAGTGCAGAGACAGGGAGGCAGCCCCTGATGTCCCCTGCCTCAAGGCTGGCAGGCCCTCATGGGATCATTCCCAGCCTGGCCTCACTGCCCCTTTGACGACCAGGTCCCTGCCCTTCTTGGTCCTGTCTCCTGACAACTGAGCCATTCTTGCTGGGGTGGGGGGAGGGGTTGGCAGCAAGGCCTGGGTGGGGGATGGGAGAAGGGCAGCGTCCCCAGCCCTGGGGCAGCCCATGGCCTAGATTGGACCGCCGTGATGCCTGCCGACAGATCCAGGCCACGCAGAGCCGCTCCAGTGCTCGCACAGATCACAGTGGTCTGACCCGTAGGCCGGGAAGCCACATGTTTGGGACTCTTTAAGGAGACATGTAACTGGCTAAAGGAGGCTTTGAAGGCTGGACGCCAGGGCAGCCAAAAGGGCACTTATAGGGGCCTAGGCCTGGCCAGGGATGGGAGGCGGGCCCTGCAGCTGGCTTCCCAGGGAACTCGGGTCCAGGCTCCAGGTGGGGCATCTGGGGAGGTTCTAGGGGCTGAGGTTGGGGACTTTGTTGGGCCGGAGAGCTGAGGAGGGTATTTTAGGTCCAGTGCAAGCGTTCAGCCGGATCAGGGTGGGGGGCAGTGGGAAGAGGGGCAGATTGACAAGGCAGCTGGGGTTCACTGAACCCCAGTGGGGCTCTGTGGGGTGCCGGGCCCTGGGGAGGGAGTGCAGGACATGCATAATGATTAGGCTGCTTGCTGGCTTTGAGGAGCTGCTGTGTCTGTGAGACAGACTGCAAGCCTGTATGCAGCAAATACGTGATCGCATGCCTTTAATTTACCTGAGTCGGGGAGCCCATGACAGTTGTGGCTGGGGTGGGTGGCTGTCACACTGGAGCTGGGGAATGGATCAGGGGGAGAAGGGAGGGAGAGGATGTGGGGTGAGTGGCTCGTGGAGGAGGGATGGGGGATGCGCACAGAGGTGCTGTGAGTTTACCCTTGGGGTTACCCCGGTGGGAAGTCCCCAACCCAGTGCAAGACTCAGGCCTGTGGAGCTCTCATCTCTACAGCACATGGGGGCCGCAGGCCTGGAATGGAGCACGTGAGGCCCTTCCCCCCTCTCCAGGGATCTCTCTTCTACCCTCCCAGCACATGAGCAGCCCCGCCTGCTGACCACCAGCGCACACCTGCCTGTCCCTACCCCCTCACGGCTACACCATGTCTGGCTCCTACGACGAGGCCTCACTAGCTCCAGAAGAGACCACTGACAGCTTCTGGGAGGTGAGACAGCTCCTGTGG
>RCUC01084084.1:0-13622 GCA_003697995.1 Taxidea taxus jeffersonii
AAAAAAAAAAGGAAAAAGGAAAAAAGAAAAACCAGAAAATTATTGGAAACTCCATGGTTCAAGTGGGGAGAAAGGAGAGGAGCATGGAGCTGAGGCTCCAAGCCTCTCCAGAGAAAAGTCCTCACCCTCGAAGTGCCCTCTCCAGGGGAGAGAGCAGAGCCGAGACAGCCCCCCGATGCCCAGCCTCCGTCTGGAGAAGAGGGCAGAGTCACAGTGGTCCGAGGGCCAGGGGGCTGGAGGGATCACAGGAAGTAATCGGCCACAGGCTTCTTGGAGGGGATGCCCCGGGTCTCCTGGGGAGCAGCCTCGAAGATGATGAAATCTTTTTGGAGATGCTCATCCAGCTCCAGGATGGCTGCCACATTCCCACAGCTGGAAGCAGGAGGGCGGTGGCGTCAGCAGCGTGGCTCAGCCCCGCTCCCCATCCCCACCCCTACCGCCTGGCCCTGGGTGGCTCACCGGTAGCAATAGTTGGGTGCCGACCACACAGTGAGCACAGTCTCATTGAAGTGCCACTTGTAACCTTCCATCACCAGTTGGTGGGCACGGCAGATCATGTCAATGTCGTTGGCCGCATTGAACTGGGCTACCACGTCACTGCCGAACAGGTAGCCAGCTCCGCGGGGGCTCACGCCCCAGCCTGTTGTGTCTGAGGCAAAGGAAGGTAGGGATAGGGGAGAGGGTGTCCTCAAGGCTTCTCCAGTGCCCACAGCCCTTCGACAGAGAACATCCCATTCCCTTCTCCCAATCAGGCCCAGGGGGCAGGAGCCCAGGGCCTGAGTGTGTTCTGGAGGATCCTGGGGACAGGGTAGCAAGTGCTGGAGCAGATAAGATCCAAAGGAGACAGAATGTTTGGACAGTTGGAGCTACCCCATAATCAGAGTGACCATGTGATTTACTGGCCAAAACAGGTGTACCCAAAAGTGAAAGGAGGTGCTGATAATGACCATGTGGGTCCAGGCTGTGTGAAGAGGGCTGTCCCGCCCTCCCTGGGAGGGGTGGCCGGGCTCATGGGCAGGGCAGTGAGGGAGCAGAAGCTGTGTGACCACAGAAGGGAGTTCTGGACTGGGATTTGGGAGACTCGGCTTTCAGTCTCGGCTCTGCTCCAGACGGGCCGGGGAACCCCACAAAATGAGGGATCCTCATGGAGCCAGCATTCCGGGATTCCACCCTCTGCAGAAGCCCCTCCACACTGAGGGTGCGGATGATTTTGTCTCAAACAAGCCTCTGAATGATGAGACACACGCCCAACCCCTCTCTGAACTTGAGCTCAGCCCACGCTCCCCGTCCACACCCAGGGTGCTGGTGAAGACCCAGCCCCACTCTGCTCTTCCCCACCGCCTGGCCCGACGTTCCACACTGTAACCTTTAACTGTCCCTTTAACCACACACAGAACCTCCTCAGTCTCCTGCCAAACTGAAAGGAGAGCCCGCCTGCCGGCCCGCCCGCCCTCACCTTCGGGGTCAGACCAGAGCAGGTCACACATGGGCCCATCATGGGGCACCTCTTGCTTCCGGTCAATCGTCCGGATCTGGTCCAGGGTCTGGATAGAGGGGGACAGGCCCCCGTGCACGCAGAAGATCTACAGGGAGACAAGAACGGAGCAGAAGCAAGCTGAGCCCCATGCCTCTCCGTGTGCCTCTCCTCGCCGTCCCATCCCCCGTGGGGCCTGGTGGCTGGCCTACCTTGCCATCGATGATGGCCGACAGGCTGAGGTAGTCAAAGATCTCAGTGCAGTAGCGCCACACGGTCACTGAGCCATATTTGCGCAGACACTCGTCGTAGAAGCCGTAGACCTGCGTGATCTGGCGGCTCTCGTGGTTGCCCCGGATCAGGGTAATGCGGTCAGGATAGCGGACCTGCAGGCAGCCACCCACACGGGGCTGGGGGCTGGGCTTGGTGCCTCCCTTGTCAGCTCACGCACCCCTCCTAGAGCTCCCCACATGTGTCAGCCACCCCCACCCCCGACCCCCAGTCCTCCTCCCCCCACCGCCGCCCGGAATCCCGCTGCACCCACCTCACAGGCCCACGTCCCTCCTCCGGGGGATCTGAGGCTTAACCCACTCCACCAACCACCTACTCACTGGCTCCTCCACCACCAACAGGTCCCCCCTACCCAGACCCCCCAGTGCCCTGTCATCTCGCCCACCAATGGACACAGTGCCTAAGCGAACTCCATGCCCTGCCACTGCCTGTACACGGGCTCCTCTCTTCCCTCCCGTCCAGTGCGCAGCTCCGGCTCCTCCCCGGGGGGCCCCATCACACACCGTTGAGGCAAGGCAAGTGGCTTTGCCCACCCCCAGGCAAGCCGGACCCCAGCAGCACAGCTCAGAGCTGGGGGCGGACAGGTCAGGAGACGAAGGCAGAAAGGAGATAGGTCAGGGCTGAGGGCCCAGCTGTGAGCACCCGAAGCCTGGGTTCCCACCTTAAGTGCCAGCAGCAGGAGGAACGTTTCGACGCTGTAGAAACCACGATCCACAAAGTCCCCCATGAAGAGGTAGTTGGTCTCAGGGACGTCGCCACCCACCTGTGGGGAGGAGGCAAGAAGATTCTGGTTGGTCCCAAAATGTCCCACACCATGGTGGCCTGTTTGCCAATCAAGCGGCAGCCCCCTTCAGGCGGCCCACCTAACTAGAGCCCCTCACCGGCCCGCCACGCGCCAAACTCGAAGCTTCCACCCTCAATGAGGGGGGCCTCCCAGTCAGCCCCCAGGCCATCTGTCCCCAAGTCGCCCCACACTTACTCTGAACAGCTCCTTGAGGTCATAGAATTGCCCGTGGATGTCGCCGCACACCTGGGAGGTGAGGAGAGGCAGACTGGAACTCAAGAGTCTGAAAGCTCTGCTCCCGGAGACCAGCCGTCCAACTCCCGCAGCTTCGGGAGCTCCTCACCACTCCTGGCCAAGTCTCAACTTCTCGGGCCCAAAAATCTACTCTCCTACCCTGACTTCGCCTGGTCTGGAATCACACCCCACCCCGCACGGAGTGCCAACTACTCTGGGAGGGGAAGAGCTAGAGCCAGGTCTTTCCAGCCAGGACAGAGCTTCTGGAGGACCTGGCCCCCTCCTCTCCCTCTTCCCCTCAAAGAAGCCAGAAGAAAGCTACTAGTAACAGAGAACACACGTGAACGCGTGCAGCAGAATCACTCCCAGAGTAAGAGGCCTTCGGCTCAGGCCAAGCGCATCCCCCAACAAATCAAGAGCCTGCCCGTAACATGCATTTCAAGCAGCATGGCCTCCTTGAAGACAGGAGAGGGAGCAGACACGCAGCCTTCGGGGCTCTCAGGGATAAGGGGTAGGCCTCGGCAGCCGCCAAGATTAAGGGGAATGCCCACGCACCTGAAAGCCCAAGCTGGGCTCGGAAAGGACAGACGGTACTCACTGTGACCGGCGAGTCCACTCTCTGCACGTTGCTCTCTTCTACCAAGATCTCTCTGGAGACAGAAGACCAGCGTCACCACGGCAAGGCCAGCCCAGCCCGACTCCTCCTCTCTTTGAGGGGAGGCTAGGAGGTAGTCCTTGAACCAGGATGGGCTGACCGCGCTTCCCCAAGGCCAACAGGTCAGAGCTCAGACTCCTACTGCATTCAAAGCCCTTCCGAGGAGGCAGTGGCCTTCCAAGCCTTGACCCTCCCTGCTGCCCTCTTTCACACATCCAGGGCTCATTGCAGAAAACAGACCTCCTCTGTGCACAGAGCCCTCTGCTTGCGTCACTCCCTCTGCCTGGAGCACTCTGAGACCGTGTCCCCTGCTGAGCTTACAGTCCCTCTCTGCCCATCACAGAGGCCTCGCCCAGACCGTCCAAAGGCACCCGGCCATCAGACACACCATCAAAGACCTGCGCTGTGCTTTTCCCTTATTTAGAGGGGGTGACAACTTTGTTCTTTCATTTCTCCCTGCAGTGGAGTCTATTACTACTTGGGAGTCCGTGACAGAAAACCAGGGTCAGTTACAGCGAATGGAAGAGGAGCCATGTTTCCAGGTTTCCACCTTGATGACAGCAGCAGTGACCACTCCAGATCACACCATGCCCTGGGACTGTGGCACCGCCCACTGCTCAGATGAGTAAACTGGCCACAGTCGTACAGGGCGGCCTTGAACCAGGAGGCCTGGCTCTGGGGTCTGGTGCGGTTATCAAGCTGCTCTGGTGTGGGAGGTCCCGGGGCACTAGCCTACCTTTCCCTGCCAGCCTCCTAGCAGACTAGGAGCCCCCCGAGCTCAGGTGGTTTTACCTACGTCCCTGAGCGTACGCTCCCTGACAAAGGCAGCTGGAGGGAAGTGCGCCTGCTCGGCTTTCTGGGAACGGGAAGAAGCCCCGGCCGGGGTCCGAGGGCCCATCTGGCAACCAAGCCCTCCCACCGGGACTGCCTCTTGTGTCCAGCATCTTTCCACATCAATTCCTCGTGACGACCTTCCCAGCTGACCAGCTGAGGTTCTTTTCATCCTCATCTGACAGAGAAACCGAAGCTTAGAGAAAAAAAGGGCAGGACCAAGGTCACAAAGCTGGAGGGTGAAAGAAGCAGAACTCAGAAGCCTAATGGACCAAGAATCTGTGCCAGTCTCATCCACAGATTCCGGGTCTAACGCCCCCCACCGACCCGGTGCTGGCAGGGCCCAGCACGCTCTGGCAACAGGGGCCAGCCTCCGACCCCAACTCTGTCACTCACAGCACATCATCCGCCCTCTCAGGGCTCACGCCTGCCCACCTTTACTTCCGCAACAAATGCCACCTTTAGAAAGTGCCTGCCGAAGTCCCAGTCCCTGTCCCCGCATACGCAGAATCCCATTTGAGCTCCATAATGACATCAAAGTTTTGAAGCGGTAAAGTGACTTGGCCGACCAGGGTCACATTGTTTACAAGTGACAAAGCTGGAATTCATACTGAAGGCCACTTGATTCAAACCCTCCGCTCTGGGGCGCTGGTGTGGCTCAGTCCATTAAGCACCTGCTTCAGCTCAGGTCATGACCTCAGGGTCCTGGGATCGAGCCCCACGTCAGGCTCCCTGTTCAGCGGGGAGTCTGCTTCTCCCTCTCCCCGTACTCGTGGTCTCTCTCCCTCTGTTTCACTCTTTCAAATAAATAAAATCTTTAAAAAAAAAACCCCAAAACCAAAACCCTCTGCTCTCCTCCTACGCTAATCCATACAGAGAACACGGCCACTGGCTCTCCAGATGCAAGCACTAGCTACCATCACCACCAAGTCAATTCAAGCCCTCGAGCAAGGTGAGTCTTAAAGGAAAAAGAAGGATGCCAAAAGCAACAACTGGTTTGAGTTCCTAAAAATGCCTCTCAAGACTGAGGGGACGGGGATGACTAAAAACACCTCAGGGCTGGTCCAGTCAGGGAAATTTTCTTGAGCTGGCAAAACACAGAGTCACAGACACGCGTTTAAAAGGAGGCCTTGCCTGCTTGTCAAACAGGCCTGGTCTGGCCGCTGTGGGTCTGAGGCAAAGCCAAGCAAGAGGCTGAGAGCCACCAGTTCAGAAGTCAGGTGGCCACTTTCTCTCTGGGTGACCTCAGTCAAGTCACGAGGCCTCTAGGAATCATGTTAAAGGGAGCAAATAGTTCCAACCTCAAAAGACTGCTGTGAGGAAGACAGAAGTTGAGTGTCAGTTTGAGGCCTGTTGTATAACAGCGGGCCTGTTGTTCAACAAGTGTGTAGGGCCAGTCTGCTGGCCCTTTCCCCATCATCCCCAGTGTGATACAAGCCACAAAGAGTACCTCAGGGGAGGCGGGTAAGTGGTCTTCTCACTGCTGCCCACATATCTCAGAGCCTCCACTCCACCTTCTCTTAGAGGCCTTCCCTGGTGACGTCAGTCCTTATGGGCAGCACCCTCGTCCCACGCGGTACTAACACCAACACCTGAAGACTGCTGAGCGCTTACGTTGTACCAACGCGCGGTGCTGAGCTCGTCCCAAGCACCAGCTTACTGGTACTTCACCACCATCTTCTTAAATACTATCATTTCCTCTTGACAAATGAAGAAACTGTGCAGAGACCTCAAGATCACCGACAGCCAGTAAGCGGCGGCACTCACATTCCAGCCTAGAACCATTGCATTCCGAAGCCTGAGCTCTTAACCACCATGTCATCCTTCTTCCCCAAGGTCTCCCGTCATGTCAGGTTTAATTCTACTCTGGCTTATTTGCTACCATTTCTCACAGAACACGAGGTGACCCAACTCCACCATCTCGCATTAAGGCCTGAAAAGAGACAGGATGTGGAGTGCTGGCCTCAGACTCCATCCCTTACTTGCTGGTTTGACTCTGAACATGAGTCCTCACCTGCAAAATGGGGACAGTACCACCCGCCTTTAGGAGCTGTTCTTAAGAGTTAAAAGAATTTTATAAACCAGAGTCTTTAGCTTTTCTGCCTTTAACTTTTATCCTTGTGGACATTCCCTTTTATCATCTTACTCTTCAAGGCCTATCCCCAAAGTTCAGTTCCTCCAAGAAACCTCTGTTCCTCCGACAAGTAGGGCTGTCTCCCTGAGCTTTTAAATACTTTTTATAAAAACTCTCTAACGCCACTGAAAACACATCACCTAATACTTTAAGTGTCTTTCTTCAGGTCTGTCTTCTCCCAACAGGCTGGTTGCTCCACGAGGGAAGTGGCCCTATTCTGCTCCTCTCTGGGAAAGATTCCAAGATGAGCGAGGCCCCAAGTTCTCAGCTGGGTCTGCCCCAGGCCGGAACCCCTGAAGAGTGGGGCCACCCGGCTCACCTGGCCTTAGCGCACAGGGCCTTGACTTCGCTCTCTTTGATGAGCTCGCAGCGCCGCAGCTGCTCGATCTGCCGGTCCAGGTCGCTGATCTCCGCCATGGCCCACCCCCCCGGCGCGGGTCAGAGCCGGGGCCGCCGCCCCCTCCGCACCGCACAGGGGTCTCCTGAGAAAGGCGAAGACGAGCCCGTTGATCAGACTGTCCGTAGGAGACGCCGGGGGTGGAGGGAAGGAGGCAACTCAATCCTGGAGCTGGCCCGACCCCCCCCCCCCGCCTCCTCTCACGTCGGCCCCCGATCCCCCGAAGTCCCACCGCCCTGGCCGCTCCCCGCTAACTCCCGTCGAACCCGGCGGTCCCGCATTCGGGACGGTGGCCTAGAGGGGTCTCAGACTATTACCGCCGCCGCGACTCCGGCTCCCGCTCCCGGGCTCCCTGCCTTCCTCCTTCCCTTCGCTTTGGGCCACCGCCACCGCCGCTTCTACTTCCGTCCCCGCCGCGGAAGCAAAGGGGGATCAGTTCCGCCGCGCGCCGGATGTGGCGTCATACACACCCTCCCCCTCCCGCGCCGCGCCCCTAACCCCACCTCCAGAGCCTAAGAATGGAAATGAGCAAAGGAACCGGATGTCGGCTGCCTGCGGGCCGGGGTGGCCGAGGGCGGAGCCGGCAGGTGGACACCTCGATCTCAGTGAAGGAAGCAAGCTGAGCTGCGGCTCCGCGTGTAACTTCGTTGCACGTTTTAATTTTATCTGAGTCGGCCTTCCCCGTTACAATCCCGGAGGGTCACCCTTGCAGTCCCAGGGCTTAGAACACGGCCGGGCACAGCACACATAAGCAAAGTGTAAGTTCAATGGATAGAGGAATCCTGTCCAAATCTTCCACGGCCGCGGAGAAATCCCTGCCATGGAGGACCTCTGAAGTGAGAGGGAGAAAGGCCACCTTGCTCACACCTGGCTTAGGTCTCAGTCAACGTGACCCGATTCCAGAATAGTCCCATTCATCCCTCCGTTGCTTCCTCTTGTCTGCAAATAGTCCGTTTTAAGGAATCTCGTTCTAGTTTCTCCATCACTTAGACGTTCTGGAATTCAGCTATTACAAAAGGTCCAAACCCCCCAAACTGACATTTGAAGGAAACGGCTTGTCTGTTAAGCATACTTCGTGGTGTCTGAGCCTTTGCACAGGCTGCTCCCTTTAGAAAAGTCTCTTTTGCTAACTTCTGCTGACGTTCAATTTTTATTTGCTTTACTTGACTTTGTTTCACAGAGAGCTATGTGAAGCTAGGCACAGAAGTGAGGCCAAAGTTTAGAGGAGCACTAAGAGTGGGTTTGGTTGGGGCGCCTGGGTGGCTCAGTGTGCCTCTACCTTCCACTCAGGTCATCTCAGGGTCCTGGATCAAGCCCCACATATTGGGCTCTCTGCTCAGTGGGGAGCCTGCTTCCCCCTCCCTCTGCCTGCCTCTCTTCCTGTGATCTCTGTCAAAATCTTTAAAAAAAAAAAAGTGGGTTTGGTTTTGTATGTAGGCAACATTCAAATGTGCACTGAAGGAAGGACCAACTCCTACAAGGTCCTAGTCGGTTCTATGAGCATCAGTACAGGGATTCTGCTAGGTCCAGAGACCACAAGAGTCAAGATTATTTCTCTAGAGGGAAGTTGACACAGTAAAGGGCCTATCGAGAAATTCAGGAAATGGCAAGACTCACTCATGAGGTCCCTGGTTATGACCAGGACCTAATCTAACAGCTCAGACCCGATGTAGGTTAACTGCTCCACCTCAGCGGGAAGGATTCAGGGCATGGCACGGGTCAAGTTGGGGGCCTTCACTCTGGCTTCATGTAGTACAGCGGCTACATTGGCTCAGGGCTTAACCTGGAACCTGAGCCCCCCAGTTCTGTATGTGTTGCTGACGTCACTGTCAGAAAGGGATTCTGCGTTTCTCAAGGGCTTCCTCACCCCAAAGAAGATTAATTAAGCCAGTTCTAATCTCATCTCCTGTTAAGATGGCAAAACAGACCAGCTCAACAGTGTAGATGAAGGACGTTATGTATTAATCTTGTCTTCATCAAGTGCCATCTCCAGCAGTATGGCCTCAAGCATGTGCACCTACTCAAGAGAGATCACTTGTGTGGCCTGGCTCACAGCACTCGGGAAATGTTGGCTTTGGTCAGTGACTGTCTCACAGGAGCCCTTTCTGCCTCTGTAAATTCTGGTTCTGAAAGCGCAGCTGAGCCTAACAGTTCACACATAATCCCCAACTGTGAGCCTTATTGGGTGTTGCTGGCAAAAAGGGGCAAAAGCCCTTGACGGCAGAAGAAAATTCCACAAGGTCTCTTCTTGAAGCCCTGGGCAAGAGAAAAAAAAAGCAGGAAGGTCCTCTCCCAAACCCATTTTCTCCTGCCTCTCAAGGACAAACTGAGAATGAGGCCTCTTCTAGGCTAGGCTCTGCCGCCTCCCCCGGCTCTCCCCCGGCTCTCCCCCGGCCCGAACACCAGACACAGACAGCAGAGTCCCCCTTAAACAGTTGTTTATTGGCAGTGGGCTGGAAAGAGCAATGGAGTTAGCATATACAGACAACACCACACACCAATGTCACGTGGGAGGCAAAGTGATGGGAAAGAGCAGCCTGGAGCCCCGCCGAGGCCCCCTTCTTCTAGAGTGACCGTGGGAGGGGGCAGGGGCTGGAGTGTTGAGGGGGTAGCCTTAGGACACCTCCGTTTAGTAGGCATGGTTAGAGATGAAGAGGGACTCGCTGGCTGCAGCCCCGGCCTGACCACTCGGGGTGTACTTTCCTTGGCAGGCAAGGCTGTTGGCCTAAAAGGGGAGAGGAGCCAGAGTGAGGTCTCATCAGAATTCCACCTGCCCTGGTACCCTGCCCACCTCCATCCAGTCCCATCCTTACCAGGGCTCGCTTGATGTACTCCTCCTGGGCAGCCTTCAGGTTCTCCTTCTTTCCGCCCCAGGCTTTCAGGGCAGAAGCCTGGAGCGCTCGGCCATACGAGAAGGTCAGGGCCCACGGCTTGAGCAGGGGGCACTTGTTGATGGCGTTGAGATTGATGGATGCCTCCTCCTCACTCTGGCCTCCAGACAGGAAGGTGATCCCTACCGAACAAGGAGTAAAGTGCAGTAAGTGGTTGTAGGCAAAAACCTGGGGGTTTGGTAGAAGCTTCTAGAATCTGACCTGGAAATCTGACCCAATGGGCATAAGGACTGTGGGTGTAGTTCGTCTACCTCCCACAGGTCAAGAGGAGGATATGGGTCTCACCAGTGACAGCAGGGGGCACTGTGCGCCGCAGTGCTGTGACAGTTGCCATGGCAATCTCCTCATGAGAGTATTTCTGGGTGCAGGCGTGGCCTGGGGTTACCATGTTGGGCTTCAGCAGAGTGCCTTCCAGGTAGATGTGGTGGTCACTCAGAGCCTTGTACACGGCAGCCAGCACCTAGAACAGAGCAGGGCCACAGTGGATTGGGGTGGAGTTGGGGGCAGGGTGGGGACAGAGGTCAGCCCCAAGTCCCTCCGCCCAGCTGCCTAGCCACACCACCCACACAGGCAGGCACCTTACCTTCTCGGTTACATACTGACAGCGTTTCAAGTCGTGGTCCCCATCCGGGAGGATCTCAGGCTCCACAATGGGCACGATGCCATTCTGTAGGGAGGACAGGGAAGCCATGAGGTGGCCTAACCCAGGGCCCACCTACAGCTCTCCACAGCCATCAGCCAAGACCTTCTGTCCATGACGACAGAACTCATGGCTTCACAGCCTGCAGCAGACCTCAGGAGACAGGGATCTTCTCCAAGCCACCCCCACAATCATTCCACCCCTCCCCCCACCCGGCTCACAAAGCCCTCTGGTATCCTCCATGGGCCCAAGCCTGATGCTTGCTGAGGCTCCAGAACAGCTGCCTTGGATCCTGACAGACGAGCAGCAGGCTAGCTGACATTCTGGAACCAAAGGAGGTGGGAGGTGGCCTGCTGGGGACCCACTGGCCCACCTGCTGGCAGATGCTGGCATAACGGGCCAGAACATTGGCATTTTCCATGATGGCAAGGGCTGAAGGGGTGTGTTCCCCAATCTTCAGCACACAGCGCCACTTGGCAAAGTCAGCTCCATCCTTCTTGTACTGGGCACAGCGCTCGGACAGCCCATCCAGCCCTGGAGAGGGGACAGAGAAGTCAGAGCACAGCAGAAGATGGGGCAGGTGGCACCCAGAGGAGTGGGGCCTGGAACAGGTTGGTCTGGAGGGCAGGGAGTGAGCAGTTCTCACCTTGGGTGGTAGTCTCCCCGTTTGTTCCTGCCAGGGGTACCACGCCCTTGTCCACCTGTTGGGGTTAGGGTGGGCAACAATGTGAGATGGGGAAGTGCCCTCTAGCACTCCACTCTGCCCTCAACCTTCCTTAACCTCTCGAGCGGCAGATACCTCGCTTTGCAAATGTTTTCACACAGGCACAATACTTGATCCCAGAAAGGAAAATACATGGGGATGTGATCAAAGCAAGCCTGGGCTGTTACTAACCCCAAGCCACACACATCACAGCCCTAAGTTTCTGGTTTTTGTCTGTACCGACAAAAGGAATACTGGGCTCTGGGAATTATAAGGATTAAAAGTGCCATGCAGGGGCACATGTCTGGCTCAGTCAGTGGAGCCTGTGTCTTCTGATCTCGGGGTTGGCTGGGAGTTTGAGCCCCACAAAGGGTATAGGCCTTAAAAAAAAAAAAAAAAAAAGCCAAGCAGTTCCCCTAAATTTCTAGCTCTTCTCACATACGCTTTGGCAGTGACCTGGGGCAGACTCCCAACCCAACACTCACCAACCCCGCCCCCACCCTAGCCTACAACTCTGATCTTCTCTGCCCCCCCATCTACCTCACCTCTCACATCCTGAGACCCCACCCCCTCACCTTGATGCCCACAACACCGCCCTTGGATTTGATAACTTGGGGGAAGGGACGCCCATCATCTGTCTTCTGGTACAGCGTCTCATGGAAGAGGATGACGCCTCCGATGCAGGGGTTCACGCGGTCATCAGCGGTCAGCAGCAACTGGCGGTAGAAGCGGCGGTTCTCCTCTGTGTTTTCAGTGCCGATGGACTGCAGCCTCTTGGCGATGCTCCCTACAAAGCGGCAGCACGCGAAAATAAGGTATCAGCCGGTCACCCTCAACCCTAGGCACTCCTCCTCCTGTGTCCTGCCCATACCAGTGGACTCATCTGCAGCCAGGATGCCCTTGCCCGGAGCCACAATGCGGTGTGCGATGTCAGAAAGCTCCTTCTTCTGCTCCGGGGTCAGCGCTGGGTATTGATAAGGCATGGTGCCGGTCGGTTCCTGGGCAGAGGCAGCAGATGGGGAGGACTGGTTAGCTGGATCTCACATCATCTCCCGACCAGCAGGACCCCTCTCCTGAAGTCGGGACAAAGGTTCCCTACCTCCCCTGCTCCACACCGGCAGGTTTCTGGCCACTTCCTGTCCCCAGCCCTCCCCTGCACCCAACTTCCCTATACTAGGCCTGCCTCCGGTACCTTTCCTAACTCTGTCTGTTGCTGGGTGTTTCCCAGCTGTGGGTGGGGTTGCATACTGGCATCTGGGGCAATGCAATAGGCCAGAGCCATAGACAGCCGGGTCATGTAGAAGCCGGACCCTTCTTGCATGCGCTCTGCCATGGGGTCACCTTGCCTAGAAGCAAAACCGAACCGGAGTATTTTAGAATTTAGAGGGGGCACACAGGCAGAGGGGCCCAACCCAAGGGCACGGAAAAGGGAAAGTTCGGTGCTTCAAATCCCACAAGCACAAAGGCCAGAGCTGAGATTAGAACCCAGATCCTGTCAGGGCCTTCAAATCCACCCAAGATCCCAGGGCTGGCCCAGGCTCCAAAGCCTCAAGGACACCCCAAGGTCAAGTTTCTCCCCCCAGCCTTGGGGGGGAGAATGTTAGTTAAAGAGTGTTAAAAGAAAAGGCAGGAGAGTTAATCAGAAACCCAGGGAAGGGCAGCAGAGGAAGCCCAGCCCGGGGTGGCGTTAGGAATAAGGTCTGTCCATCTCACTGCTCATACAAGGTGAGAAAACTGTAGAGAGGCAAGCGGCCCACCCCTTCCCCCAGAAAATTCTCCAGTCTGCTCGCACGGCTGCAACTGCTCCAGGCTCACAATCAAGGTCACCCAATAAGGAAAGACACGGAAAGTATTAACGGGGCATCAAGCGCCTCCATGGGGTTTCCCCCCTCGTCAGGGGCGCCCACCTCCCAGCGCAGGGCCCAACCACGCTTTCCGGAACCCTGAGGCTCCCTCCCCTCGCTGCCTCTTAGGACCCCCGCAGAGGCAAAGCCTTAATGCTTTGCACCTGGGGTCCAAGCAAGAAAAGGAGAGAGAATGGCCCTTCATCTGGTCCGGCTTCCTCCCCCCGCCATGACTCAGCGCGCGAAGCCACTGCACTGCGCAGCAAACCGAGAGTGCTCAAGCTGGAGAAGGTTGCGGAGTCCGGGCCGGGAGCCTACGTGTAGGTGGTAGTGGGAAGGGCGAGATGCTGGCCCCGAGCTGTGGTGGGGGAGGTGGGGTCAGGCTGCCGACTGCCCCCAGAATCCTTCTCCACGGTCCCTGACCTTCGCACACGGCGTGGGGCGCTCACCTGGCACGGGAGGGGGCGATCTGCGGGCTGCGGCGATGGAGGGCGGCGCGGGCGAGCAGACTAACGGAGGGAACGCGACCGTCGTCACCAGGCCTCTGGTTCCGCGGCGCGTTCCAAGGGGAACGCAGCCTATTCAGCTCCCGAGGGGGCGGCGCAGGGGGCGGGCAGCAGAGAGGTAGCGCCGGGCTTTATAAAGACACCGCGCCAGCCTCCGCCGGTTATTTTCCCTTGAAGGGGGCCGGAGGCGCCCTGGCGTCCAATTGCAGGCGAGGAACTGTGCAGAGGCCGCCCCCCC
>RCUC01084088.1:0-13037 GCA_003697995.1 Taxidea taxus jeffersonii
GGGGGGGGTGGCCTTTTTTCCCTGCAGTTCAGAAGTGCTGGGCTGATCCTCAAAGCCTGGGCTCTGGAACAAACCCAAGTTCGAATGCTGGGGCTGGCACTTACTAGTGGGACAGCCTTGGGCCCTGTGCTTCATCCCTCTGACCTCTGCTTACCCATTTGCAAACTAGGGATGATGGTGGGGGGGCAGTTGTGAGGATTACACCAAGTGACTTAGATGGAGTGTTCTGGAAAGGCCACTCAGGAGGAATGGAGAGAATGTTGCACCCTCCCCTCCCGCTCTGCTCTGAGCTGGGCCTGGGGCTGCAGCTCTTCGAGGACTGAACTGGTCCAGCAGGTTCTCAGGGCCTCATAGCAGCAGTGTATCAGATGGCAGTTTCTAAATAGAACTCACCTCCAAACCCCAGTCACCGATCCCTGTGGCCCCTCAAGGTGCCAGGAGGAAGCCAGCTTTGCAGACTTTAGTCTCAAACACAGCAAGGTGGTGGGCCCCTGCCGGAGCCCCTGAGGTCACAGAGCTGCTTGGTGGTCTCAGGGACAGAAGATTCAGGGGGAAAGGGATGACTGGAGTCTAGGAGTGACGCCATCCACCCTGGGGAGCTCCCATTCAGGGATAACCTGCTTCCAGGCAGTTTGCTTCCCCTCATGCCCCTCACCCATGGCTGAGGTGAAGTAGTGCTACTAGTTCTGTTTACAAGCTTGGTCTTTTGCCTAAAGTCATGGAGCTGGTAAGCGGAGGGGTGGGAATGTGAACCCAGATCTGCTGTGGTGCCCGAGTTCACTCATGCCCCCAGTAGGATACCACCTCCCTCCATTGTCGCCATCATCATGGTTTACTGAGCGCTGGGTAAGGGCTGGGGTCTGAGCTAAGCACACTATAGTCTTTTCCTTACTTAGCTTTCCCAATATCCCTCTGAGGTAGACTCTGTTACTGTTCTTATCTTACTGAGAAGGAAACTGCCCCTCAGGAAGGCTGAGGCGCTAAGTTATGGAGCTTGGCTCTCTGACTGTTCTGTCTGGGGTCCTGGGAAAGCACCCCTCCCCACTAAATCTTCCAAGATTGTGTCTCACCTCCAAGACCCCACCCCCACCCCAGCCTCACTACCCACCTATGTCTCTACCCTTCATTCTATTTGAGGGTCTCCTGACCCAGCATGGGTCCTCATTCTGGCTGCTCTGACCCTGAGCTCCAAGCACCTCCAACTCCAAACAACCTGTTGCCCACTCTGCTGTCTCCAGGTCCCCTATGAATTTGCCCCTAATTGTATCTCAGGCTGGGAGGCTATTAGCCTGTGATTACTTCCCCAGCGCCTGCCTTGCCCCCTGGGTTCCCACTCTCAGATTCCCCAGGGGGTCTTAAGATGACGTAAATCAACGGTCCAAGGCCTGGCCAGCTCGGCTCTCCAGCATCCCTGTCACCCAGTCCTAACTGGACTCCTCTCTAGGGACCTGGGTCCCCTCACTATAGGCCAGCAGGAAGGGGCTCCCCACTTCAAGCACACCGCCCTGCCCCCGTAAGTGCTGCTGTTGGGGGATCCTCAGACTGAATCCTCTCCCTATTACATGCCCCTGTGCACTCCTGCTCTGCCTCCCCCTCAGTCCCCCCAGTTCCAAGCCACCATAGGAGGGCAAGAGCTCATTAGTTAGAACACCTGAGTTCTTTTCCCGGCTCAGACACTCCCTCTCTGTGACCTTGGGCAACTCCTTTCCTCTGTCTGAGCCTCAAAAATAGGAGGTTCATCTTGGTGATCTCTAACTGGCTTCTAGACTGAAAGGTAATACCATTTTGTTAACTCCTGGAGTTTTTCTTCCACTGTTATCTCATCAATGCTAGTCTTGGGGCCAGGCATTGAGGATTCTAGAAAGGCAAGTTTCCATCTTCACAGAGCTCACAGCCTTGAGAGGAGAAGGGCCAGACAGTTACCATACAAGGTGATCAGAGCTGGGATAGAGGATCCACAGGCTAGGGGGGGCGGGTGGCGGGAGAGGGAGGCCCTGGGGCCCAAGGGTGGGATCTTTTCTAGCTGGCTTCAGGATTTCAGAGACCTAAAGAATGAGGAAGAAAGGTAGGGTGTAGGGCTAGACCAATAGAGGGAATAACAGTCGGAGGAAACCTGGAGGCTTTAAGGGGAGGGAGGTCAACATAGAGGTCAGAAGGGTGGACAGAGGTCCTGTCACTCATGTTTGAGAGTTCGGACTTGACTCTGAGGACACTGAGGAGCTGTAGAAAGATTTGAGGCCAGAGGGTAATATGCCTGCCGTACGGAGGAAATATTGGGGGTCAGAGGTGAAGGCAGGAGACCTTCCAGGAGGCTCCTAACCATCTGTCTTACCTCCCCTACAAGGGGGGAAAAATCTCTCCCATCCCCAGCACAAAGGAGGCAAGATTTTCCTTCCTCGTCCACTTTTTCCCCAGATAGTCTCCCTCCCCCAGAACACACACACACACATACACACACAGAACCAGACCTGCTGTACATCCCCTCGGGGGGACGGTCAGAAGTTGGGAGGCACCCAGAGTCGTGAGCCCTAGGAAGGAGCTAGAAGAGAAGGTGTCTGGAAGTTTGATGCCAAGCTGGAGCTTGGGGAGAGAGAGGTTTTGTCACTTCCCACATACCCCTCCCCTAGGGTGAATCTCTTCTGCCTGAGTCAGGGAGACTGAAGCTGGGGGACCTTCTGCTCCCTCTGCTTCCTCCTCCTATGCCTCTTCCTCTTCCTCTTCTGGTCACTCAAGGGCCTTGCCTCCCATTCTCCCCTATCCGCCATCTCCTGTCCCCATCCCCACTCATCCTGGAGCCTGGAACACTGGGTGTGTTTGTGTCTCTGGGTGTGTGTGCATGCTCAAGGGTGTGGTATGTGTTTGTGAAGCATGAGGGAGCCACCATTAGCCCTGCCATGGGGCCACCAATAGGACGAAAGCCTAAGGGCCTCTCGAGTCTCCAAAGGGATTTCCGGAGGATTCAGAGATTAGAGAAATAAACTTCCAGCTGCAGCCTCTGCTGAGCCTGGAACCTGTGTGGCCCCAGCTGCATAAAACACTGAGCTGGGCCCGGCCAAAGTGACCCAAGACTCTTGGGCTCCTGCTCTGAGCCCGGTCTCTCTCAGGCATCTTCTTACCTAGGGACCTGGGCCGCATACGTCCCCCACCTGTGGCCCAGATGTGCAGGGCACCATTCTCCCCTCAGTCCTTGTGCCTCTACTGGCCCCCAGCCCCTCCCTGGCAGGCAGGGGTGCTCAGGCCACACTCCAGCCACCATCAATCAGCCCCCTGACTGTCCCTCTGTGCCGGCCCTGAGCAGGATTGCCTCTGTAATGCACGCGGCCACATTTCCACTTTTCTCTATTGCCACAGCCTTCCCTGGTCCAGGGCCCATCCACATTCTCTCTCATCTCCCCATGTGGGCCCTTGTCCCACTCCTGTCTGGTCCCTACACTGCCACCAGGTAGATATTTCTAAGAAAACTCAGGTCACTCCTCTCCTTGGTGTCCTTCAGTGGCTCCATGTTGCCCTCAGGATAAAAGCCACACTACAAGGCCAGGCTCGAGGCTCACAAGGCCAGGTCGTCCCCTGCACCCCCCCCCTCCCTGCAACAGGCTGGCTTCTGTTCCTGACAGCCACTCAGTAGGAGCTCTCACCTCCAGGCCTCTGCCCTGATAGTTTCCACCCTCAGTCCCTCCCACTTACCACCTCTAGGCAAGCTCCTCCTCATTCCTCAGCTCTCAACATAAGTAAGCTCCTGCCAGGCCCGCTGATCTCACATAGGCACCCCCTTTGGGTTCCCATAGCCCCTGGAACTTTGTCCTAAAACTTAAATTTAAATCCTTAAACTTTGCCTGTTTAACATATTCATCAGCCACACTCCACTGTATCAATAAGCATGCCTTGTATTCTGGCTGGATGAAGGAAGGAACAAGGTGAGAGAAAGGAAGGTGGGTACCACATTGCAGGATTCCAGTACAAAAGACACTATGACCACTGCTATGCTTGTAAGAATAGCGGCAGCTCTGACTGACCCTGAGTGTACCCTGTAGCAGGCTCTGTGCTGATAAATATCTCCTTCCATTCCCCCAGTGACCTTGAAAGGAGCATTACTGCTATCATCCCCGTTTTACAGGTAAGGAAACTAAAGCCCAGAAAGATTAAGTTGTCCAAGGTCATACAGGCAGAAGATAGTACAGGCTAAACCTTCCTATGTGCTGGGATAGGGGATCACTGGGCAGGACTGAAGAAGCGATCACCAGATCCCTCCTCCTTCCCCCACCCACCAGAAGTTCTGCTTCCCCGGCCCTGGAGTATGGAGTTCCTGAGTTCCCAAGGGAAAATGTGTCAGCCCATTCTGGAACATTCCTGGAAGTGGAAGAGAAGCCAGCCCCTCATGATACCACTGTTCCCACTCACATCTCTTTCAGAAGCAGAAGTCTAGGAAGTCTGGAGCACATCTCATCATCAGGGCAGAAGAAGGTAAGGTGCTGAATTTAATAGCAAAGTAAATTTGGCTTGAGAGGAAATGAGATTTCTTGGTCAAGGTGAGTGTCTGAGAGAGCCAGGAATGGGATGGAGTAGGGAGGATGGGGGAATTTGGGGGGGGGGCTGCAAAATGGGGGAGTGCCGATCTGGAATTATTAGAATGTTGATTATGTCCTCTTGATTGTTAATGAAATTCTTCACCTTGGATTTCTGGACCAGGGGGAAAGCTCCCAGAGCTCATTTTCCTGCTGATGAGAGCAAGAGAGAGGGCAGGAGGGAGCAGAAGACTCTCAGCTTAGGAAGAAATTAAATTCCACCGAAACAAATGGGACTGAACAAGACCGGCCACTGCCATTTGGAGGCAGAGGCTTGGACTCACCCAAGGTCCTCTGTGGAAATGGGATGGAGATCCCTGAGTAGGGAGTGGCAGAGGGGCCCCCCTCAGGCATCGGAGTGTTGCTCTCAGAATAAAATAGTTAACATTATTGAGCACCATCTGCGTACCCCAAGCTAAAGAATGGGCATGTCTTGTGCCACTGATTCTCTTAACAGCCCCTGGTGGTAGGTACTATGATTGTACCCATTTTGTATATGAGGACACTGAGGCACAGAAAGGACAAAACCTTGTCCAAAGTCCTGTAGAAGGTAAATGGAGGCACTAGTGCCTGTCCTGAGAACTATAGGATGTCCAACTCTACCCCTCCTTTACTACTTTGTGGAGGCTCAGCTGCCCCTTCTATAATATGCTGCCAAACATAGTTATCACCATGAAGGGCTGTTGTTGGGAGTCAGTGAAATTAAAAGAATACCAAGAGGGACACCTGGGTGGCTCAGTTGGTTAAGCGGCTGCCTTCGGCTCAGGTCATGATCCCAGCGTCCTGGGATCGAGTCCCACATCGGGCTCCTTGCTCGGCAAGGAGCCTGCTTCTCCCTCTGCCTCTGCCTGCCACTCTGTCTGCCTGTGCTCGTTCGCTCTCTCTCCCTCTCTCTCTGACATAAAGATAAATAAAATCTTTTAAAAAAATAAATAAATAAAAGAATATCAAGAACAAGTCATCTGGGCGCCTGGGTGGCTCAGTCATTAAGTGTCTGCCTTTGGTTCAGGTCATGATCTCAGGGTCCTGGGATCAAGCCCAAAATCAGGCTCCCTGCTCAGCAGGGAGTCTGCTTCTCCCTCTCCCTCTGCCTGTGGCTCCCCCTGCTTGTGCTCTCTCTCTCTCTCTGTAAAATAAATAAATAAAATATTTTTTAAAAAGAGTTATCCCAGAAATAGTACTCCCTTTGGCACCTTGCTCCTTGCTCCTGACGTGGGGAGGTGTCCCCTCTTACCTGGCTAACTGAGCACTGTTCTAGGCATGGGAATGTAGCCGTGAACAAAATGGACAAAATCCCCATCCTAGGGAGCTTAGAGAGGGGAGGCAGAGTGCAAACAAGGTGAATAAGTACATTATAACCTATGTTAGAAATAAGAAATGCCATGAAGGCAAGCAAGCAGTGTGGGGGAGGAGGTGAGCCAGTGGGGAGGACTTCGGTGGAAATCAGGTGGTCAGAGGAGGCCTTGCAGAGATAGTGATTTGGAGCAAAGACTTGAAGGAAGTGAAGGAGTGAGCAAACACAGAAATCTGGGAAGAGCATCCCAGGGAGAGGGAACAGCGAGTATAAAGTGTGAAGGCGCAGAGGTGGGACCCTAGGCAGCACTTGCAAGCAGGCCAGAGTCAGGGGCATTAGTAAAGGTAGAGCAGTTGGAATTAGAGCCACAACATCATGGGGAGATTATATGTAGGGCCTCGTAGGCCTTAGTATGAACTAGCTTTTATCTGAGTAAGACAAGAATCCACCAGGGGGTTTTAGGCATGACATGATTTATGTTTTAAAGGTATCACTCTGGCTGTGGTCTCGAAAATACACGATAGGTGGTCGAGGACCAAAACAGAGACAAGAGGTAGGAGGGGACTGCCATAATCTGAGGGAGTGGAGCTGGTGGTTTAGTTCAGAGAGATGGCAGTGGATGTGGTGGGAAGAGGTCTGATTCGGGAGGGATTGTAGAAGTCAGCCAGCAGGATGAGCTGATGGACAAATGCAGAGGCGTGTAAAGAAGGGCGGAATCACAGATGATTCCAAGGGTTTTGCCTTCTCTGTCTCTAAATTCCCTGAAGATGCTCCCCCCTTTAATGTCCAGCTCTATCCTCCCAAGTCCCCTGAAACACCCTCAGCTCATGGGGCTTTATTTAATGCCCACTACTTCCTACCCCTGTCTCTTTGCACTGCCTGGGAATTGGTCTTACAGAGCCCCAGCTTGAGGACCCTCAGTGCATAGACGTTGACCCAGAGTATACATCTGCCTCGTGGCCCTGTAGGGCCCCCCAAGTCATTACTCAGCTCAAGGGGTCCCATCATATCTTCTGTCCACCTCAGTAGGCCCTGAAGTTTCTGGATCCTCCCAACTTTGTTTTTCTCTTCTCTCACTCCCTGGAACTGGCCCTGCTTCCTGCCATGGGGTTCTGCTCTTCCTTGTCAGCCAGCTGCCTCCCATGCTTCTCCAAGATCTCAGGGGGTGCACTCCCCCACCGCCCTGCATAGTGCCCAACCGGGAAACCTGCCCCTCTAGATGAAGCCTCCCATTCCAGCCCTGACCTTTACCAGGGGGGCAAGCTCGATGAAAACCTGTCATCCCACTTGACTGTAACCTCCACAAGGGCAGGGCCCCACCTGTTTCCCCAAAAGCAAGCAATTCACTAAAGGAGACATTCAGTGGATTTGACATGGAGCCTTAGGCTTTTGGTAAATTAACTTTCATTGACCAAAATTCTCTAGCTGCTAGGTAAATGCCTGGCGCATAGCAGGTGTTTGACACATATTCATTGAAGGAATGAATCAGTCAATGAATCAGAGTTCTCCTAGAAGACTGTGGACATGCGACAAATTTCCTGAGCCTCAGTTTCCCCATATGTAATGATGGGCCTAGAGTACCTACTTCATGTGTTGTGAGGATTAAAAAAACACAAGGCCTGAGCAGTGCCTCACACTAGTAGCTGCATAGTAATTGTTCCTCTGATGCATTTTCAGACAATTACCACCTTATAACTCCCCCCATGCTCCTCCTCCCCTCCCACTCTCCCATCCCCACCTGTCCTCCCTTCCCCTGCCTCCTCCCCTCCCCTCCCCTCTCAAGGACTCCCAGTGGTGGAATCACCACAGCCTCCAAACACACCCCTTCTCCCCCAAGATCCCCAAATTCGCCACTGGTTACATATTGATCCTGCTTAACTTTCCCAATGGATGATAAACACGAAATTAAAATGACTTCCTGGAATATTAATGTAGTAAATGGCCCTATTAAAAGAAAGAAAATACAGCTGAGAAAATTCACTTTGATGTAGCATTTCTGCAGGAGGCTCATTTATCTGCAGCTCAGACTCTCAAAATGAGATTCTGAAGGTTTCTCTGATGTCTCTTACTTCTCCCTCACCCAGAATTTAAACAGAAAATAGAATCACAAGCTGGTGTCATAAAAATGCCGGCCTTTTCCCTTCTCAACTAAAAAGCAAATGAAAACAGGGCCAGGTAGATGTCAGTCTCTGCAAACACTGGCCCGGAGCGCTACACTGGCCTTGTGCTGCCTGCTCCTGCCTTGGGCCCGCAGGAGCCTGGTTCAGGCTGCCTGGCTCACCTCTAAGGGACTGTGGGGTTCTCGGAGGCTCGCACCGCTCCTGCTGAAGTCAGGAAGGGGGACCGAGCACCAAGCACCATGGGAGGCCTTGCCTTAGAGCAGGCCAATACTCAGATTTGGGTGGACTTGAAATCTTGGCTCTGTCACTTATTACCTATTTTGGTCGGGCACCTTTCTGAGTCTCTGTGTCCTCAGCTGTCCGATGAGGGTTCTAGTACCTAACTCGCTGGAAAGTTAGAAAGCTCAACTGAGAAAAATCTACCTGGCATGTGGGAGGTTGCTCAGGGTTGCTCTTGTCTGTTGCTAGGATCACAAGTAATAATTTGTGTTATTATTACAACCAATCATTCTGGCCTGGGCTGACACGTCACCTCCTCCAAGAAGCTTTCTCTAGGCTGGCTGATGTGCTTTCTTTGAATGGCCGCAGCCCTGAGCTTCCTTCCCCTTCCCAGTGCTGGTTTGGTTCCCAGCAGCCTGCAGCTCCACGAGACCCCACCTGGGTCTTGCTCACGATTTTGTCCCAGGGGCATATATATGGTAGAACTTGAATGTCTTAGGTTCAGAGTCAAGGTGCAGGTAGCTGATGTCCCTGCCACCTGGCATGATCTACAGATCTGTATCATGGCACAGGGTCCTTCCACCCAGACACCTGAGCTCAGAACACCCATCCACCTCCCTCAGACCTGGGCTCCCTTGTCTGCACCTTCCCTGGGTTTCATCTGGAATCTTGGGAGCCCACTCTGTCCTCCCTGGCCTCTGGGAGGTAGCAGATAGAGCAGTTCAAACCAAGGTCCTCTGGGAATAACTCCCTCCTCCCTTCTCTCATCTGTCCCCCTGCTTCTCCCTCTCATCAGCAACTTCTGCTGAGATCCTGGGTCTCCTTTACCTGGATATGGCCTTTTGGGCAGGGAGAGAGGGCTCTTATTCCCATCTCTGGTTGCCCTTGGAGAAGACTAGGGTGGGCCCCTGACTTTCCTACCTGGGAAAAGCCATAGGCCTGCCCTCTGCACTTCAGACTCTTTTCGCCCTTCCCTGCTGCCAGAGGGACTCAGGACCCCTGTGCAGAGACTCAGATAGCAACCCCTCCCCTCCCAGCCCTCCAGGGCCCTGTCACATCTTTCTCAACCATTCCCTTTTCAGACCCAGCCCCTCCTTCTCCCCTCCCCTACTTGTGTGTATCACACACACATACACACACACACTCACTCTCACTCACGCTGTCACACAATCTCTGTCCTTCACAACAACAGGAATGAAGAAAGAAGAGGAACCCCATGGACTGGAGGGGCGAGGAGGCGGGGGCTGAGGTCTGTGGAAGATCAGCTTGCCTGCTGGGGGCACTGTCCGCCCAAAACCCCTCCCCAGCCAGCCCAAGGCCCCCCAGCAGGAAAATGAGAAGCTGGAGCTGAGGGGTTAATTTGGGGAAAAGCAGCAGCTGCTGGAAACAGTGAGGGCGGGCCCCAGGGCAAGAGCTGCTCCTGCTGAGATAATGATGGTGAGGGATGCTGGAGTGGGGGCCACCCGCACACCACCACCCCCAAGCCAGCCCCCCCCCCCAAGCCCTCATGTTCAGGCAAGTTATCTGTTTGGGCATGCATGCACACGTGTGTACACACACTCACACACACACATACAGAAGCACCATAACCATCTGGGCATAAGACACAGCCCCTTACACACAATTATCCCAGCACTGCGGTTGCTCTCTGTGTTTGAGTATAAACCCATTCAGAGACACAAGCCACAGGCAGCCATGGTGCTCAGAAGCCTGTAACACATACACGCACACACACACAGCTACACCTTTCCACTGTCCCCGTGTCGGGTCTGACAGCATGCCAGCGTGACCCCCATCACTGTACAAGGACAGAAGATGGCTCTGGCAAGTAAGCAGTGTTAGGGACCTGGGAGGGGAGGGGCTGGGCTCTCCTCCCAGAACTCAAGCCACGGGTTAGGGCCGTCTCTAGATCTTCTTGGGCCTTCCTCCTCCTGGAGGCTATACGTCAAACACGAGAAGGCACAGCTGGATCCCACATTACATATCATTTCTGTGTAACCATGTGAGCTGAGCAGCTTTGTGGGGGGCACAATGCTACATTTTGTAGACAGAGAATTAAGCATTTATTACTTGCAATCTCTTCATGGGAATTCTGTTCATATTTGAGGTCATTGGTATTTTTTGGCAGAACCCTCAAAAGCCTTTGGGCCCTGGGTCTTGGGTCTCTGGTATGTGGGCGGGCATGTGAGGCCCCTGGTGAAGGGAGAGTGGGCATGGAGTCGGGGACTGCCCAGCCTGTTCTTGGTGGCAACTAGCACAGAAAGACCAGGGACTCATGGGCAGGAGACCCTCTTAGTTCAGAACCCCAACTTGATCACCATCGGCTCCTACCCCTTGGCCCAGCAGCCTCCACACTGAGCCCCACTTTACTGACTTCAGACACCTGCTGCAGGCCTCGCCTGGACAGCTGTGTGCAGACACCAACACCAACACTTAGACACATGACCAGATACGCACCCCCACCACCTGGACGCATCCCCCAACAGGTGTACATCACCCCAGGACCCAGACTCTGACTCAGGCAGATTCACTCCAGATTCACCCCAAATCACAGAGACCTGCTGGGAGTAGAACAGAAGTACTCCTTAAGCAAGGTCACCTGTGGACACCCCGGTTTAATACTTGAGTCCCTACAGTGAGAAATACCCAGGCAAATAATTAGATACCCTCATTTACCCATCCTTCCTCCCCCTTTTTCTCACGCCCACCCATACACACTCGCTGTCCTGTCATGGGGAGACAGAACATCCCAGCCCCATAGAGCCCAAGGGGCCTGATTAACAGGAAATTCTACGAATGCCAATTAGAGCAAAGTTTACTGAACAAATTGTTTGCAGTTGTGCCCCGGAACCATCATGAATTTTAATCTTGCATTGATTTGCACTGATGGGAGGTTTGCAGATGCCAGGGCCTTTTCTGCCTTCTGCTCCACCCCCAGCACCGCCCCCCCCAATTTGGGAGGAGTCATCAGGTTTCAGACTCAGGAGCCTGGGAAGCAGCCCTCAGCATCCACTGGCCCAGAGATACCAGCCTGGGCCCAGCAACACCCAGAAAGACCCAAGATGCCCAGGGGATGGGCAAGAATTTTGCAAATGCATGAGGTATACATATGTAGTATGGATGAAGAGAACCCTAAGTTTTTAAGGACCCCAGTAATCTGGGAAGGGGCTGGGGATTCTGGAGCTTCTGAGACTGGACACAAAATCAAGGACACAGATATGGAGATGGACACAGAAGTAGCAGAGACAGAGATGGGCACAAATGTTGTAATAGTTCCAGTTACTACCTCAACTAACAGAACTTCCAGTCTATATACAACCTCAGTCCAAGTGATCTCCTCCTAAATGAATTTCGTGTCCTCCTCCACCTTCCACTAAACCTTCCCAAAGTTTCCTATTGCTTTAAAAAATATATATCTTTTCGGGGCACCTGGGTGGCTCAGCGGGTTAAAGCCGCTGCCTACGGCTCGGGTCATGATCCCAGGGTTGTGGGATCGAGCCCCGCATCGGGCTTTCTGCTCTGCGGACAGCCTGCTTCCTCCTCTCTCTCTCTGCCTCTCTGCCTACTTGTGGTCTCTGTCTATCAAATAAATAAATAAAATCTTTAAAAAAAAAATATATATATATATATATATATATCTTTTCCTGATCTGTACCTCCTACCTCATCTCACACTTGACCCTCTAGCCAGCTAGTTACAGCCCCTTTGTGGAAGCCATGGTCCCTCCCAGCCTCAAGGCCTTTGCACATTCCATTCCTCTGTCTGAAGTTTACCTAGTTAACTTCTGTTCATCTTTCATGACTCAATTCAAGTGTCACTGCCTCAAGGAAGCTTCTTTGACCCTCTGCCTAGACCAACCTTCTCCTCCCTGCCATTAAATGCTCTCATGGCCCTTTCATCATTAGAGTACAAACTCCATGAGGGCAGGGACTGTACCTGGTTTTGCTTACTACTGCATCCCCTGTACCTAGCACAGGGCCTGCACAGAGTCTCCATTAATCAGTCTTTGTCATAATAATGTTGTATATTTTTAAAATAATAAAATAAATAATAAATAATAATATTGTATATTAACAACTCCAAAATTCAGGGTCATATAACAGTACTTTTTGCAGGCTGACTCGATTTTGGTTGATCTGGACTGGGCGCAGGTGGTCTTGGTTTTAAACTGTGGATTGAGGGCGACTGGGTGGCTCAGTTGGTTAAGCAACTGCCTTCAGCTCAGGTTGTAATCCCAGAGTCTCAGGATCAAGTCCCGCATCGGGCTCCCAGATCTATGGGGAGTTTGCTTCTCCCTCCAACCTTCTCCTATCTCATGCTCTCCTCTCTCTCAAATAAATAAAATATTTAAAAAAATAAAATAAAATAAACTGTAGATTGAGCAGGGAACCAGCTGGCTCAGTCTGTGGAGACTGTGACTCTTGATCTCAGGGTTGTAAGTTCGAGTCCCACGCTAGATGGAGAGATTACTTAAAAATGAAACCTAAGAAAAAACAAAAACCAAAAAACTGCGGATTGAGTATAAATCTGTCTCATATTTCTCTAACCGTTATTGGACCAGCAGCTACCTGAGGCATGTTCTTTTGCAAAAGGCAGAAATGCAAGAGAGCGTGGCTAAGCACGTCAGCACCCACTCTGCCAAAGCAAGACCTGAGGTCACGGCAAGCTTGGGGATATGGTAGATGGGGTAAAGAACTGGGCCCAGTGAAGACTACCACATGCTCACCAAATACCGTGGGGCATAACCAAGTGCTTTCTCTGTACTACTACTTGACATGTATTAATTTATTTAATCCTTGAGTCAACCCCGTAAATCTGATTAACCCCATTAAAAAAAAAAAA
>RCUC01084092.1:0-31610 GCA_003697995.1 Taxidea taxus jeffersonii
CCCCCCCCCCCCCCGCGATGGCTTCATTTCATTTGGGAATTGCCGAACCTCCAGCCACTCAGTCAAACAAAGAGAGGACATGTTTTTACAGGGAAAAGCATGTGGGTTTAATCTCAGAGTTTTAAGACATGGAGGTTCAGAGCGGATTTAAGTGGTTTTAGCAGAAGCCGCGTTCCGTGTGAGGACCGTGAGTGTGACCGCGAGTGGCGTCCCTCAGTGTTCTAACGCGTTATGTAAGCACGTTTATATAAATGTTTTCCTGGGTTGGATAAACAGTGCTTTTCTGTTTAAATTTAATCTGGGTCCTTGAGAATTAATTTTACTGATCTTTTTGTAACCCATGAGATTTGTCCTTGATGAAAATTGCAAACATGAAATGAAATGTCACTGAGCTCATTTGTCCCCAGGACCGGCTGGCAGCCTTGGACATGGAGGGGAGCCCGGAAAGTGTCTGTGGGCCCCCAACAGGCAGATGAAGCCCACAGGTGTTTACGGAGTGTAGACCAAAGGCTGCAGGCAGGCAATCGCAGGGAGGCATGAACAAGGGAAGAGAGGAAGGAGGAGAAGGTCGAATCTAGTGGGACCTCAGACGTGGACGGGGCTGACACTTTGGGTTTGACCATGAGAGGGGCGAGAGCATCTTGGGACGTGCCGAGCAGAGGAGCGATGCCTTTCTGTCTGGTGTTTCAGAGGGCCCCTCTGAGGGTGGCCGAGGAGAACTGAGACAGGGAGACTGGGGGCACAGCGGTGCTGGCTCAGAGCCACGGGTGGGGGAAGCGGAGGCCCCGGGCTCTAGCTCGAGGGGAAAGGCAGAACCCATAGGATGTCCCCACGGTCTGGCAGTGGTGTCGGGGCGCAGACTCAGGGCTGGCCCCCAATGTGGAGGGGCCGTCGGCTGAGGTGGGACGACTGGAAGGAGCAGGTTCTGATTGGGAATTACGAGGTCTGAGTGGTTTAGGTGATGGTTATGAGCTCACGGTATGAACGTGTCCCAGCGAGGGGAGACCCCAGCCTCCTGGGGGTGGCTGCTATGCACAGGCCAAGCAGGCGTGGGACCCGCATACATGGACGAGCCAGGAGGGAGAATCAGCAGCCCTGGGCTTCCTGCCTGGGGGCAGGGCAGACGTCTCAACCTCTCTTGGCCTCTGTTTCCCCAGCTGGACATGGGATAAAATGAGTGGCTTGGGTCTCAAACATGTGTGAGAGTGACAGTGAGTCAACCTGTGTCAGAGCATGCTTGGGCCGGCAGACAAAGCACAGGGGCGGAGGGCTGAAAGCAGGGGTATGCCAGGGGCCAGCAGGTCTACTAGGGGCTGAGCTGGTGCCCAGGCCTTGTCCCTGGGGCTGTGGTCACCAGGAGACCTGGAGAGTGTCCAACGGGGGAATAACAAGGCCAGCAGGAGGTCATTCTTCACACCTGGCACGTACCATATGCCCAGCTCACAGCAAGTCAGGGTAATGCGTCCACTGCTCTGATGTGCCTTGGCCCCGCCCACCCCTTGTCCCTGTCCTGGCCACCATCTCTTGCATGTTTTGCTCGTGAACTTTTACAGGGACCTGGGGACATCATCGTCTCATGTGACCCTGATGGTGAGGGTCATGAAGCACAGGTAGGACATTGAAAGAATCTGAACTAATCTTGGAATGGAGGCTCGGAGAGTTTAAGTAACTTTCCCAAAGTCACACAGTAAGCAAATATGACAACAGTGTATGAATGTGGATCAGCACCTGATTCTTCTCAGACAGGAGGACCCCTGGGAGGCAGAATGGGTCCAGGTGGCAACACTGGCCTGGGAACCAATGGCCACCACCCTGGGCAAGTGTCCTCTCCTCAGCCGTGCACAGGGGTTGAGGCAGACTTTCCAGGGAGCTGTGGAGCTCAGCAAATCCTGCCATGGAGCTTGGCACCCAGCGGTGTAGCCCCTCCCACTGGCACAGACCTCCCCCCCTCACCTTGCCCATTCCTTCCTGGGCTCAGTCTTGGCTTCTGACTCTGGGACCAAAGTTTGTTGCTTTGGCTGGAAGATGCGGTCATGGTGGCCTGTGTCCATGGGATCACTGTGAACGGAGCATGACAAGCAGGTGCTCCGGGGCCTGTGTGAACTGACTCCCGACACAACGGAGACCAAGGACCAGGCCTCTGGGGTAGGAACAAGTCAGTACTCACTGCTTGCTCTCCCCGGGGTGCCATCCCTCCCCTCCCACCGTGCCTCCTCCAGCAGGCCTCCCTGATTATCCCCAGCCCCCCGAGGGTGTGGGTGCTCGGGAGGCACTCATTCCAGGCTTAGGGATATTGCCAAGTTGGGGTATGGCCCCTGGCCCAGGTGGTCTTCCCTGCCTGGTGATGGAGGAGCCCTGAGCTCACTCCCTTCTTGGCCCCATCTGCAGAGCCCGCTCCATGCCCCATGAGGCCTGGGTCGGGGGCTGGCTCTGAGGCTCCACCTGAGAGGCTGAGGCAGGAGACGCAGGGTCCTTCTCCAGCTCTGTGGCTTTGCTGTGGCAGCCCTGGTAGGACCCCAGTCCCTTGGAGACTCTGCTGCCCCATCAGGAAGGCGGAGAGGTAGGTGACCTCGCTCTCGGACTGCAGGTTCGTGGGTCTGGGGGTCGGGGGGGCACCTCTCACAGGGTTTACCATGTCAGAGAGGGCCTGGAGGATGCAGAAGTGGTGGTCACAGGGCCCAGAACTGGTCAGTCCAGGCCAGAGGGAGGGCATTTCCAGAGACTGACAGCCCAGCTATCACGGCCACATGGGTGTAGAGGGGTGAAGGGAGGACGCGCCGTGGGGACCAATGGGTTCTCTGCCAAAGCGCCTGGGAATTCTGTTCTGAGAGTGACCACGAGCATTCAGAGGTTTTCGGGAAGTGGTACCACCTGATTTATTGGGAATGAGTGTGTTTAATTTTTTTTAGTCTGAGCCCAAACCATCATTGCTGAGAACACCAGGTTGGACAGGCTTTCCTTAGTCTGAGCCCAAACCATCATTGCTGAGAACACCAGGTTGGACAGGCTTTCCTCAAAGACGCACTGTGGGGGGTCTCCGTGTCCATGGGTGAGCCTGGGTTCTGTGATGTCCCCCTCCCAGGCAGGGGGCCTCAGACAGATGTGCCCAGAGTCCACTCAGAAGGGCTGTTCCAGGTGACGAGCAGAGTTCGCCACGGAGACACTCAGGGACGGCTGGGATCAACCTAGAGAAAGGGCTCTCCCCCTACAAGGTGTGCCCCTCCCTGAGGCTCTGCTCCGCAGGTGTCCACTTGCTGGGGTTCAGTGGCCGCCCTCTGCCACGCCTGAGCTCCGTGCCCCCCGGGGACCCTGCCCTGACCTCCAAGCCACGGCCCATGTGGGGGGACCCACATGGCCCATTTTCAGGTCTCTGTGGTAACCCTAAGGCATGCTTTTGGCCTGTCCCATTTGGAGGATGGGAGAGCTGAGGCCAGGTGGCTAGCTCCCATGTTTCAGCGGCCCCCGGACCCTGCACGTGGCCTCAGGGCCTTGTGCCTTCACACACACGGGACGTGGCTGAGGGGTGTACTGCTCCGAATCGTCCCACAAGTGCCCACGTCCCGGTCCCTAAACCCTGGGCCTGGGTCAGCTCAGGTCAGCTCATAGGGCAAGAAGCTGAAGGTGTGATTAAGGACATTGATGTCTGGAGGTCACTGCGGCTGACCCGCGGGGGACCCAGGTACTCACAGGGTGCTTGGGAGAGGTAGGCAGGGGTGGAGTCAGAGGGGAAGGGCCGGTGTGACCAGAGCTGAGGTCAGGGTTGTGCAGAGAAGGGCTGTGAGCCTCCAGAAGCCAGAGAAGGCCAGGAGCTGGATCCTTCCTGGATCCTTCCCACAGAGAGGAACCAGCCCTGCCGACGCCTAAATTTTAGATTTCTGACCCCACAAGGGTTAATGATTAAATTTCTGTTCTATGCTTGACCTCTGGTGCAGCTGGGAATGCAGACCTTGTGCCCGACAGCTGTGGTTCAAATCCCCGCTCTGCCGCGTCCAGTGGGCTGACGCTGGGGACATCTCTGAACCCAGACACACCTCCGTCTCTCTATCTGAACTGTGGTCTGTTCTCTCATACCCTCATCTTCCCCCCTGCACTGTGCTGGCTCCTACGCCAGCCCACTTCCCGGGGGGGCTGCCCAGTGTCCAGTGAACACACAAGACGTCCATGCTGGCTTCCCCGGAGGAAGGCCACCGGCAGAAGAGGCACTCACTCCATGGAGGCCAGGTCTGTTTCCCTTCCTCTGCTGTCCAGCTGTCCCTCTGTGCTTCCCACAGCATTCTCCCTGCAGCCCTGGCCTGGACCCTCTTGCCCTCCCCGGTGTTTGGGGGCATGGTCTGATTCTGCCTTGGAGCCGGTGCCAGAGTGGGGAGCTGTCCGGGAAGCCAAGGTCCTGACCGCAAGACCCTACCCGGTCACACCCAGCCCATTGTAGCAGGTGTTAGAGAAATGGACTGGCTGGGGTGGGTGGGCAGGGGGAGTGTGGCCTTTGTCCTGAAGGCAGTGGGATGGGCCTCTGGTCAGCAAGGACAGGCAGGGACTGTGGTGTGCCCTTCCCTCGGCCCGGTGCAGGCTTGCTGACAACCATGGAGCCGAATTCCCAGGAGCAGTGAGGGGCACCGATGGGGCATCCTGGCATCCACCAGCCCCGGGCCTCCAGCACCCACCCCTGAGCCTGCTGGTTCTGCACTGATCCCTTTATTCCCTGTGCAGCTCTGCAGGGCTTGGGCCAGACTTGTCCCCCTTTCACTGGGGAGGAGCAGGGCACACAGCCTCCGTTTCTGTGGGGACCAGTGCCTGTATTCACTGCAAGTCTGCTTGGCCTCATCTGCACCAGCCCCAGCTCTGGACATTGTGCCCTCTGGCCCTGACCCAGGAAGGGACCGCGGGGCTCCAGGCAGTGGCCACACTCCCCCAGGAGCCAATCCCCTCAGGAGACCTCGATGCTGGCAGCGGGATGGGCAACGTGGGAGAGAAGCCCCACGCCTCCTTGTACGCACAGGCCCAGCTGCGTACCATGGGCTGCGGCCCCCATGTGACCAGCCACGCAGCCCAGGGAGCCCCAGCACCACCTCCACCCACAGGCCTGGGGACAGAGCTGGTCACACGCCCGGCATTATAGCCTCCCGCAGGCCCAGGAAGCAAGGAGGACTGAGCATTGCCAGTGCATGATTCTTGGCCCCACATTCCAGCAGCTTCTCTCCAAGTTGGTAGAGGGGGCTCAGGGGAGGTTTGCTCCAGCTTGAACAGCAGGGCAGGACTGAAACCCCATTTTAGGACACCTCTGTCCTGGCCCTCTAGGACAGCACGGCTGGGAGACCCCTCAGGAGCACCTATTCCCACCCACTCCCTCACAGGCGGGGAAACTGAGACCCAGAGAGATCAGGTGTCGGGGCAGAGGTCTGCTGGCTGGGGGCGGGGGCACATGGGGTTCCTTTAGCAACATCTGTCAATGGACGAATGAGTAAATGGATGGCAGGACAGGGATGATGACCCCCTCTCCCCCCCACAGAAGACCTTCTTTACCCCTCACTCCCTTTCCTGACATCTCCATGCACATCTGGCCTTTCTGCTGGTCTCAAGGCTCTCTGGGGCACAGTGGCCTCCCACAGGGGGTGGGGGAGCTGTGGAACTGGGAACCCTGCCAGGAATGGAGGGTCTTTGGGATAATTGACCCTCATCCCCTCGGCTGGACTGACCCCAGATGATTTCTGCAGGATAAGAGAAAGGCCTTTAGGGCTCTGCTGCTCCATGCCTGTGGCAGGGGCCCCCGGTTTGAGGCTCAAGCAGAAAACCACAGCCCAGGCACACCCAGGCCTGGTTGGGCTTGGGGTGGGAACGTGCACCCCTCCCAGGGGCAGCCGTTCCTCCGCCCGGCCCACCACACCCCTGTGCCTGCCTTTCCAGGAAGTGGGTCTTCTGATGTTTTTTCCAAGGGACCCAGAAATCTAAACTTCCTAGACATAAAATGATTCTATTCTTAAATGTTGTCACCTAATTGGAAAAAAACTGAGAACACTTTGAAGGTCAACAGTGTGTCCCTCACAACACTGTCTGGCGAGGGTAATCTCACCTGTGGTACAGAGACTTGGGATGGTGGCACCTGGAACCCATTCAGGACCCCATGGTGGCTGCCTAGGATCAAGAGAGACTGCTGCCCTCCTGTCCTACACCAGAGAAACCCCCTACCCTCCCAGGAAGCAGAACCCGATGGACCCCCTGTCTTAGTCAGCTGGGGCCGCCATAAGGAAACCCCAGACTGGGGGACCAATTTCTCACAGTTCTGGAGCCCAGGATGGGACCCCACCTGCTGTGCCCTCTGCATGGCCCAGGGCAGAGAGAGAGGCATCCCCTGCACGAGCCCCACACGCTTCGTGCCCTGTGCCCGCCTCAGCCCCGTGCCCCTGCTGACTGTCTACTGGATCCCCTTCCCGTCTTGACCTCTGAAAATGCCAGCCTTCTCCAAGGCTCACCAGTTTGCCGCAGAAACCCACCCCCCAATCCTGTCCCTGAAGCCTGTGGTCCAAACCACACTCGCCTCCTCTGAGGATGTTACTACTCACGGGAAGCCGGACACGTCAGAGGCAGGCAGGAAACACGTTTATTCTTTCTTGTCCTCCCGACACATGAACGCAAATGCACGCTTGTGGGCAGGCATACATGCTGGTACCCACAGACATGCACATACGTGGGGTCGACACATACCCACGCACATGCCCACACACCCCCTGGGCCCTGCCCTGCCCAGGCTGGTGAGCTCCCTGGCACATGTCAGCCCTCTCCCCATGAGACTCAGGGTGCCAGTCCCTCCTAGCACCCAGGCCGTCCGTCCGTGTGGGTCCAAGATAAAACCTGGGTGCCTCTGGCCCAGTCGGCGTCCCCTAGATGCACACGGCATCCGGGGAAGGGCGTAGCTCCCCTCTGTGGGCTCATTGGCCTGTCTCCGGAGGGCTGTGTGCCCCAGGCTGGGAGCTCCATACAGGGGTGGGGAGGGGGGATCAGGCTGAAAAGGGCCTTGCTAATATGCGTGTCCCTCAGCTCCCGTTTCTGGCCATCCACCCCCAGCTGCCCTTGCCCTGCCCTTCCAGGGGGCGTCCTCAGAGGCGACCCTTCAGGGACCCCCGTCTTCGTCTTCTACAGAGTCCTCATGTGGCCCCCAGGAACCCACACCCTGGAGGCTTCTCATCTCCCCATCAGGGTTTCTCAAGGCTGGTTTCTCCCTCCTCCTGTCCTGCTTGCCGCACCCCTCCGTGGACTCTGCCCTGGATGCCCTCTGCTCTCCACGATGTGCACCTGTCCTCTCACGGAGCCCCCACTCAGGGTCAGGCTTGGCCGCCCGTCCTGCATCCAGTGCCCGCCTCCAGCTTGGGTCTCGCTCCTGGGTCCCCGAGGCCGTACCCACCCACCTCTGATGTCTCCATTGGATGGTCCGACTTAAGCTCCAAGTTGCCATGCCCTGGGATGCCCTGACTTCTCCCCATCTGCTCCCCTGCTGCCCTCCTGCTACCAGCACAGACCCCTTACGGGTGCATGCTTCCTCTCCTGCCCATGTCCACACACAGCAGAACTTGCTGGTGTCCTGATGCCTGAAGTTGCCCAGAGGTCATGCACGGCCCTCAGTGGTCCCGTCCTGCTCCAAGAGCTGTCACCTGGCCTGGTTGGCCCCAGTGACCGCCTGATAGGTCTCTTTGCCACCATCTTGACCCAGAAGCCCATGCCAACAGAGCCTCCAGAGGGTCCCGCGAAAGCCCAAGTTGGTCACACCCCATTTCTGGTAAGGTGCTCCCACATTCCCACCCCTCAGACACCCTTTCCTGGGGCCTCCAGGGCTCCACGAGCCCTGACCCCTTGCCGTTTTGGGGCTCATCGGCTCCTGCCCACCAGCTCTTGGCTCCACCTTCTACAGGCCCGACCCACCCTGCCTCAGGGCCTTGGCACCTGTCACTCCCTCTGCCAGCAATGCTCCTCCCGAGGCCTTGGCAGGCCCAGTGTCCTGGTGGCACCCGGATTTTAAGATGTGCCATCTAAACACTGGAAACCCTTACCCAGCATTTCATTTTCCCTTTCTTGCCTTTTCTCCCTTGTTCTTAGCACGAATCCTTGAGTGACTTCATTAATCTTGCTTTTGTCGGCTTTAGTCATAGAAGGAAAATACCACACAGATAGGAATTCTTGTTGAGCATGGTTGATCCCCCACCCGGAGAAGGGGCCTGGAGCAGCTGGGGCTCACAGTCATTATCTGTTGAATGAACAAGCAAATGAATTAATGAATGCATTCTAGTCCTCTCAGCAGACGTCCGACTACCTGAGCAAACCGGGCTGGCCGGGTGGTGCAGAGGGCCTCTGGCAGGCGGTCCCCGCAGAGCCCGTCATGCCGGTCCTCCTGGCCAAGGGGCCAGCCATGGGGCCCGCCCTATGGACCCTGAAGCCCACCAGCGCCACCACGTGGCCTCCGTCAAAGGCCCTGGGAACAGAAGAATCAGACTGCAGGACCGTCGGAATTCCTGACCCAAGGAGCCGGGAACTAGAACAAACGGCTCTTGTCCGGCATCCCCAGGTCTGTGATGTCTTGGATAGGTCACTTGCCCCCAGTTTCCTGTGAGTGTGGCATGAAGTCCCACGTGTTCCTGGCCCACAGCAGCAGGAGCTCATCATGTCACGCCTCTGACGGCTGGAAGTCCAAACACAGGGGTCAGCAGGGCCGCACTCCCTCCTGCCTTGTCCACCTTTCTGAGACTTCAGGCCTTCCTGTGCTCATGGCCACAACAGGCCAGCCTCTCCTCCATCCTCATGTGGCCTCCTCTTCTGTGGGTCTGTCCTCTCCTTTCCAGAATGTCAGGGGTGGGGGACCAGGGCCCACCCAAAATCCTTATTTTTACTAATTCCATCTGCAAAGGCCGTGCTTGTCCCATTTCCATGTGAGGCCACATTCTGAGTTTCGAGGTGGATATGACTTTTGGGGGACACAGTGCACCCCGGCTCAGGAGCCCCTGATTCTCCTGTGTCCTAGGAGTTTAGCCTGGCACCCCCCTTGTGATCACGTGTTCCTGCGGAGGGCCCAGTGGGACTGCCTACAGCCCCTTCCCAGCCCATGCACTCCAGGCATCAGGCTGGGGGCACCTGTTCAAGTGGGGTGCCCCACGGCCACATGAGACACACCGATCCCTGAAAGATCCAGGTACGCCAGGTTGGCTGGGCTCCACCGCGTGGGGTCTAAGCCACGTGGCAACCTCACTTCACCCCTGCTCTGGGGCTCAGCAGCCCCTGAGGAAATGTGCCACCATGATGCAGGAGCCCTTGGCACGGGCTCGGCGGTGCTCATCTAGGACCGGCTGGACCAGTCCCTGGGCACCTAAGGGTGCAGAGCAGGGCTGGCCTTGGCTCCCTGGAGCCAGGCTCAGCCACAGGGTCAGCAGTGAGGTGCCCACACTCCCCCAGTTGGCATCTTCCCACTCTCCTTCAGCTCTAGGAAGATCGTGGTGCATGGAACCACTGGGCAGTGTGCCACCAGGAAGGAACACCATGTGCAGGGCTGCTCAGGAAGCTGATGGGAGGCCTGATTCTTGCTCCGTGGGGAGGCTGCCCTGCTGACCGAGAGGCTCTTCTGGAAGGCAGTTGGTCTGGGCACTGGCTCTGGTGCCTGATTTCACGAGCAGACTGGGGATCTTGTAGCAAACTCTGCTGCGGGGTTGTCGGAGACCTGAGCACTGTGTAGGGGTCAGACACCCAGAGAGCCCACCCTGTGGGGAGTCCCCCAGCCTCAAGGGGAGCTGCACCCCAGGATGGACATCTGCATTCTTACCTACTGAGAGTGTTACCGAGGACAGCGAATGTCAGGAGAGGGTATGGAGGAGGCCCAGAGAGGGTGAGCTGCCTCCCCAGGCCCTGCCCCCCAGCCTGGCTCCCTGCCTGGGTACCTGCTTGCTCTGCGAATGTGCTAGTGGGTTCTGGGTCTGGCCTGCGTGGGACTCTGCAGGCTAATGTGATGCCCGGGGAAGGGGATGTAGGCCACTTCCTACTCCGCAGCCAGCCCAGTGAGCTGAGGTCCCAGGTCACCCTGTTCCCAGGAGAGCATCTGTGGTCCATCACCCAACCACCAGTGTCTGCACAGGACCCAGAAGCCCGGCTTCGGAAAGGCCTTCACACTCAATGCTGAAAATCCTCTGACAGCTGCTTGGACAGGTGGCTGTCTAGGCCCTTCTTGAATGCTTCCAGAGACAGGGAACTCACTACCACCCAAGGCAGCCCAACCAGCTGCTCTGGCGGCTTGAAGGCATTGGGGCCTGGTTCTCTCCCAACCTGTCCTCCACCTTTGTCAGCCTCAATTTCCCAATCTGTGTCGGAAGCCATGGGGACCTGTTCCTATTGTGAGAGCACCAGCACTCTGGGGACCTCAAGGGGCCAGCCAGTCAAAGCATGGGGTCAGGGTTCTCTGGGGTTCCGGGGGCAAGGTGTCACTCCCATCTGATACAGTCAATGGGGTTGAAGGAGGAACGACCAGGCTCAGGGAGCAGAGGAGGAGAGAGAGCTCAGGGACACTGGGAGGTGCTTGTGGAAACACAGATTCCAGGGCCCCCTCCCACAGGCTCTGGCCAAGAGAACCTGGGAGGGCCCAGGGACCAGCATTTCAGCCAGGGTGCACAGAATTGTCTGCAACTGCTTGGGGGAACCCATGCTAATGCAACACATTCGCTTCCTGGGGCTTGGGGGCCTACGGGGGGTCATGGACTGCACAGCTGCTCAGCCGTGGGGACCCAGAACATTCCAGAGGGGAGAGCAGACTCACAGGGCCCCTGGGTCACACCAGCAGGGGAAATTTGGAGGCAGAATTGTGACCACCACGAAGCACACGCAGGCACACATGCTCACACTACATGTGTGCACATGCACAATGTACATACACACATGTGCAGCAGGCCCACACACGCAGGGCACTCACACAGACACACACGGGCACACACACACAATGTGTGTGCACACGCACAATGCCTGCACGTACACACATGTACAGCAGACCCATACACGCAGGGCACTCACACAGGCACATGTGGGTACACACACACCTGTGGGCGCAGACACACACACATGCACCCCATGTGTCCTCTCAGCCACCTGCCAGGCACCACATGCATATGGGACAGCACCGCCCGCCGTGGCTTTTAATGGCCACTTGGTCTGTAAAGACTCAGTTCCCTCACGTCAGCTGATCAGCAGGTGGTGAGCAGGCCAGCACAGTGGCAGGCCCTGCCCCGGGCACCACTGCTCTGTGCCCACACTGAGCTCACGGTCCACATGGGAATCAGACAGGTGAGCAGGCAGGGGCCACCCAGGGCCATCCACATGGGTCTGGGGCAGCCCCGGTGAGCCCTGCGAGGAGGGAACCCGAGGGCTGAGCTCGAGGCCAGCAAGGGTCAGGAAGCTGGGACACAAGAGGCCCAAGGTGGCATGGAGACCAGAAGGCAAACCGGTGTGGGAGGAGCAGTGAGCAGGGGAGGCTAAGCAGGCTTATTCTAGAAGTCCAGGATTGGGGGCAGGGGGGAGATGCCCAGGGCGGGTCCATTCCTCCTTCCACCATCCTCCACTCCTCGCCTCCTTTGTGTCTTTAATCCCCAGGTAGAGCCTGGAGGAAGAGGCCGGCTTATGGGGTTTTCTGCGCAGCTTGTCAGCATCCTCCGCTCTCTTCTCCCCTCAGGCCCTGTTCCAGGCACAGCTTCTTCTCCTCTGGGACCCAGGGACGGTCCCTTCTGTCCTAATCCTCTCAGGGAAAGGGCAGAGTGGCAGACCGCCAGCTAGCCGCGGAGATAAGGCAAGGTGGACACACCAGCTCCCGGCTCGGTGTAGTCACCGAGGAGTCAGCTGGCAGAGGTCTTGTCCCTTCTGCTTTTAGGAATGAGGAACCTGGGGCACAGAGAGGTTGAGGCACTTTCCGCAGTTACACAAGGGTGAGCAGGGGGCCGGCAGCTCGGTGCAGCCTCATTAATGCTGGGGGGAAGGGGGAGCTATTGCAGATGCAGCCACAGAAGCAGAGGCCCCGTGGCAGGGCCGTGGCCCTGACGCCCGCCAGCCTGGACTCAGGGAGGCCGTGCGGAGGCTGCCTTGTTCCGGAAGGAGCCGTTCTGACGAATTAACCCTCTGAGGGAAACAAAATTAGTGCCACATTGAATAAGGAAGTCGCTTGGCAAGGAGGAAGCTCCATCCTCGGATTTTAAGAACTGGATAGTCAGTGGGGAGGGAGTACTCAGCACCTGCACTGTGTCCAGGACTAAAGGATGAAGGAGGACCTGGGTGTTCTCCGAAGACAGAGGCTTTCCACTGCCCTGAACCCTGGCCAGTGCTACAGGCACCCTGGGCTCTTTGGTGCTCAGAGAGGAATGGGGACGGTGCAGGGTGGGGCAGTCGTATCATGTGTATGCGTGTGCACGTGTGCATGTATGCACATGTGTGCATGTGTGTGCACACGCACACACACCCCAAATGCAATGGTAGCCCTGAAGCAGTCAGGGTTTCCTCCTCCTCAACACCATACAAATGCCACCTCCTCCAGGGAGCCTTCCCAGACTCACTCCTCTGGGCCCCTCCATCTCTCTCATCTGCAGTATCTTGGACCACGTGGTCCTGAGGCTGGGCCGGCTCTGACAGGCTGAGTATCCCTGGTGGCCTGGGTCTATAGGGGTAGGTGCTCAGGGACCCGGGCCCAATGCTGGAGCTGGGGGTCGTGCACATTCTCCAGGGAAGGGTCCCAGGGGTGACCCGACCCATGGGCGGGCAATGGCACAGGATCCGAGCAGGAGAGCTAGTCAGTGAGTTCCACAAGGACCTCGGTAGCCTAGGCATGGCCTCTTGCCTGGGACAGATGGTAACCCCAGGAACCAGCAGAATTTGGCACACAGGCCCTGCAGAGAAACAGCCTCGAGGCACAGTCTGGATACTTCTCTAGCCAGAGGGGCATCTGAGAGATTTCCGGTTGTGGGTCTCTCGCTGCCCACACCTCTCTGATCTACTCATTCCAATCATCTCTTTCTCTGCAGACCTGTTGATAGTGACTTCCCCAGCTACCTAGCTCCTCCTTGTACCCCCACATCAGCTCCCAGTCCTGCTGGGCCCCTCCCCCACCATGGCCCTTCCCCAGAGGCTCCGTCTCTCCCCATGGCCCCGCCCCCACCAGAGCTGGGGAGGGGGAGGGGCTCTCCGCCCCTCTCCCCCTGCCTTCTCCAGCCAGCCGCCAAAGGGCTTCTTCTAAGCTGCCCCGACCATACATCCACCCTGCTCACCGGGGCTCCTGTGCATCACCCCAGCTGCTGGACTGGGCTGAGGGAGGCAAGACTTCTGGTTCCTCAATCTCAGAGCCAAGCCCCATGGCACAGGTTGCTGAGCTAGAGTCAGGAGCTGTTAGGTCACTCGGATGCCCCTGGATATTTAGTTCCAGGCCCTGGACCCAGCCTCAGTCCCTCCCTTGCCGACCCTGCACACTGCTCCCTCCTACGTCTGTGGCCGACACCCACCAAAAAACAGGAAGTCTCCTGAAACATGGGCTCATAGCCAGGGGCCAGCTGCCTGATGTGGCCAGGAGTCAAGGTGAGGGTGTCACTCTCCTTTCTCCTCCCAGCCTGAACACACACTCTCGTAAAATACCTCCTGACCCCGTGGAGCTGGACTGTGTCTGCCAATCCCAGTGCCCCCCATCTGGCTTGTAGTGGGTATGGGACTGAGTAGCCATGGGCCACCAAAGGCAGTCCACAGTGGAGGTCGAAGGGCCATCTTGCACCCCACAGAACCAGAGCGTCAGGATTTGGGTCTGGAGGCTTCCTGCCACATGGAGAGTGCCTGTCTGCACGAGGCAGGCTAGAGGCTGGCTCCCTGACAGGAGTGGAGATGATGGGGATGGGGGGGTGGGGAGGAGAGAGAGACAGAGAGGGGGCTAGGGAGAGCGGGGACAGCTATACCCAGACTGTGGGATACCTAGAGCCCTGGGCCCAGCAATGGCCTTCCCTGTTTAACAGCATCTACGCTCCTCCTGTGTCCCACGGACACTGTTCGAGGAAGCCAGCTATGGCAACAGGGCATTGAGCCTTTCTGAATCCCCACATGAAGGCAGAGTGCACTGAGTACAAGGACCCCCACGTCCCTCAACCCTCAAGTGGGTGACCCTGTAGCAGGGTGGCTGGAGAGGTTTTAGACAGAAGGACAGACAGACGGATGGGCAGGGGCAGGGAAGGACAGTAGCTGCGGTGGCAAGGTCCCCCTAACCCCCAAAGGCAGCAGATGAGGGCAGGGACCCTAGGGGTGGGGTTCCCCTCCAGGGGAGCAGAAGTGGCAGGCCTGGGACGACGTTCCTGCGCCCCTTGCTTTGCTCCTGGAACCACGAGCTGCCCCTTATTGGGCCTGTGGGGCCTTTTATGACTGTCAGCAGAGCTAAGTTCATTCCCCTCCCCATCACCTCAGGGCAGTGAGCGGGACGCACCAGTGTGTGTGGGGCTGTGCACCCCCCAGGAGGACAGCTCTGTCAGAGCCCTCAGCTTGGGAGCTGGAGTCCGGGTTCCCTAGAGGGCCGAGCCCCGAGGTCCAGCTTCCTACTGCCAAATGAAATCCCTACAGACCTAGCAGCTCCAAAGCACACACATGCTTTGTCTCAGTGAGCTGGCCCCGTGCTTCCCGGCCCTTTCACGGCAGGCCAGGTGTGCACCGGCCATGTTGTCTCCCTTGAGGCTCGCCTGGGGAGGCGTCTCCCTCCTTAGCTGTTAGAGACAGCTAGTGGGGGTGGGGGGTGGCAAACTCATTTCCTATGCCTGCAGACCCTCTCGTTTGGCCAACTCCTCACAATGGCTGCATACATCGTTGGCTAGAAAGGTGTCCCCAGAGCGATGACCTAAGATGACCAGGGAGCGACGCTCATCTCCATGGCCGTGTGTTCCTAGAAGCACACTGCAGGCCTCGCTCAGACGTGGGGCCATGCCCACCAGCAGGCAGGGGTCCGGCGGGCCATCCTAGGTTACGCCCCCATGCATGGTCACATTTTCCTGCTAAAGCTTTAGGACCGTGCTATCCCAGGGCCACATGTGAGGGGCAGGTGGGGAGGTGGGCCAGGTGAGGCCAGGAAGGACAGGAAACAAACCTAAGGGGCATGTCGGCAAGCTGGCCATGGCTGGTTGCTTGGCCATGCGGGACTTACCTGGACAGTCCCTGGGAGGGGGCAGAGGGCGTCCAGTTTCCCGCCTCTCACTGCACAATGTTTGTTCCATGGGGGACCCTTGGAGTTGGCGCAGCTTGGCCAGGTGTGGGCACAGAGCAGCTGACTTTCCCTGGTCAGTGGACGGTCCAGCCCACACCCTGGGAGCACCCGACCCCCCAGTGACATCAGGAGTGTGTGCACAGCGCAGCAGCCGGGGAGCTCTCCAATGGGGGCAGGCCCCAGGGACGCTGGTGCCAGGTGGGGTCTGATCCAGGTATCCTCCGCCTTAGCTGTTGAAAAATACATTATTAAAATGGTAATCTTAACACATTTCTCTCAGTAATTGTTAGAATCATTAGACAAAAAAAGACTATAGAAAATTTGAAAGTATCCAATAATTAATGATTACACATTCTTTTCAAACACACACAAAAGGTTGATCACACTAAGGAAGCCTGCTGTGGAAGCCCCTCCTTGGTGCCTCCGGGAGGATACAGCTGGGCTGCACCTGCTGACCACGCCCCCTTCCTTTCACAGCTGTACCTGCTGACCACGCCCCCTTCCTTTCACAGCCACATGCATAGCCGCCTCCCATGGGCTCACCGTGCCTGACAACAGGGCTTCAGGCACAGCGTGGAGCGTGCCCCTGGTGGGGCTGCAGGAACCATGAGACACGCCCCCCGCAGCCATGAGACATCCCAGGCCCGTCTGCGTCACATCACCCGGGGAGGCTCCTCCATGACCAGGTTGGACTGTCCTGTTCCAAACTCACGTTGCCTGAAGTTCCCAACTGACTCAGAAGGCACAGCTCGGAAACTGCACATTCACCACCATTCTTGTCTTAGGCTGACTACTTTGCCCAGAGGGGGCTAATTTTGAGGCAAACCCCACATGTCATGTATTTTCATCCACAAATAATTCAGGATGTCTCACTTAAAAGACAAGAACAAAATGTTGGGGTGCCTGGAGGGCTCAGTGGGTTAGGCATCTGCCTTTGGCTCTGATCGTGATCCTGGGGCCCTGGGATGGAGTCCTACCTCAGGCTCCCTGCTCAGTGGGGAGTCTGCTTCTCCCTTGTCCACTCCCCTTGCTTGTGTTCTCTCTCTCAAATAAATAAATAAATCCTTAAAAAAAAAAAGAACAAAATGTCAATGCCATTTTAACAGCTGATTTTTAAAAAAGTTCTGAATGGCCAGATATTGAAATGACCATTTAGTCTTTTTTTTGGGGGGGGGGGGGTCGGTCAGTTTTATGGTTTGTTTGAACCAGGATGTAAGTAAATCCATAGGCTAACAGTGAATTTGATGCGTCCTCCGAGTGTCCCGCCATTGGCAGACTCCCCACCGTCATCTGTGGCACATTTTTGTCAAAAACGGGACTCCGTGAACACTTACATGCCAAGTCAGCACACGGGACACCCTCTTGCCCCAGAGGCCTCTGCATGGTCCTTTACTAAACAACCAGATACACTTAAAAACATCTTCAGGTTTTAAAAAATCATGCTAAAATACACAAAATTAAAGTCCCCCCTCTCAGCGTCCTCAGTGCATTCCTGTGTCACCACCCTGGTCCCCGAACTCTGCCGTCTCGCAAGCCTAAAACTGTGCCCCCAGGTCACCCTGACCCCCGCCCCCTCCCTGGCCCCGACATCCTCCATTGGCCTTCTGCCTCTAGGATAGGACTCCTCTAGGGACCTCTTTTAAGTGGGATCGCCAGTGTCTGTCCTTCTATGACCAGCTTATCTCACTGAGCATAACGTCCTCCAGGGTCATCTACGTGGTAGCCTGTGTCAGAACGTCCTGCTGGTTTACAGCTGGGCCATGGATAAGTATACACCACGTTGTTCTTCTCTGATCATCTGTAGGCAGACACATGCATGTGGATTGCTCCCTCTTTGGGTGGCTGTGGACACAGGGGCGCATACATCTTGTGGAAACTCTATTTTCCACCCTTTGGGGACCACACCCAGATGTGGAATGGCTGGGCCGTGGGGTTGTAGTTTTTTGAGGACCCTCCACACTGTTTGCCGTGGTGTCGGCACCATTGCCCTTGGCTCTCAGAGCCAGTTTGTGGCAGGGTCAGGGTCAGCCTTCGTCTGCCTCCTCGGGTCTCTGTGGGAGAATACAAACTGGGTCTCCTGCAGCAGGAGCAGAGAGCTGGGAAGCTCTGGGAAGACTCTCTAGCAAGAGTCACCCAGAAACGCCGTGTGCAGCCCCTGGGACGTGAGGTTGAGAGGGGCAGGCAGCGTGGGTGGGAGCCACAGGAGGAAAGAAGGAAAGAGGGTGTTTTCATGTCAGGAAGCGACTTGACACATAACAGTGCCCCAAACCTTATCGAAGCAAGCCCTGTGTCCTGTTGGGCACTGAGCTGGGACCTTCCGGGGTGGGTCTGCTGTTCCCAGGCTAACAAGAGACTTGCCCCGTCTGGCAGGAAGGAACTCGTGGGAATTAAGGTACAGCCCTTCAGAGCCAACGCTGGGGCAGGCAATATGATCAGGAAAAGAAGCCGGGAGAGGCCCAGGTTGTAGCAGCGTGAGCGGGTGGGCGGGGATGTCTTGCTCTCCGACAAGTTCAGGTGTCGCCCCAGGGCTCAGCAGGCGGTGGCTGTAGCGAGGGTCAGGGCTGGAAAGGAAGGTCAGTGCAGGTGGGGGACCAGGATGGGGCAGACTCCCCCAAGCACAGCATGTGTGTTAAGTCCAAAGGGGCTGGACGAAGGCAGGACTTCATGTGGGAAGTGCCAGGCACCTCATGGGCATGCAGGTACAAACTCATCTTACTTAAAAACGTTATTTTCTTCACTGCAGATCTTTCTTGCATCGGTTGGGTGCACTTCTCTGCAACCCCTGGAGCATGCCGAGAGCTCTCTAGGCTTCTGGGGAAAGGCAGGGTGTCCAGAGGAACACACGGGGCTCTGCGTGTCCGCAATGGTGGACACGGAGTGGGGCATCGCAGGGCCAAGACCCGGGGTTTGCAGAGCCTTCGTGTGGCCTGACTTCGTGAATGACATAGTGATTAAAGGCAGTACTGGTTGTCCACCATCCACCCCTGGGGTCACTCTGGCTGATGGAGCCGGAGGAGCACTCTCCTGGAATAGGCCGTTTTCCAGTTTGCAGGGTTCTGGCCTTTGTTTCCTCCTCAGTCTGCAGGTGTCCAGGAAGGAAAGGCCCATCTCCCCAAGGGCACCCCACAGGCTTGTGAATGCCTTAGGCATGGTTCGGCCTCTGGAGGCAGGTGGACTCCGCCCAGAGCAGCAGAGCCTCGCCAAGTACATCTGAGCTCTGTGTCCCCCGCTTGTCTCCTATCGTTGGCAGTGCTGGGCACCCCCGGGAGAGAATTTGGGGTATTCTTAGTTGTCCCCATAATGGGATTTCAACTGGCAAGTCAGAGGCCAGGTTGCAGGGAAGTGGAGTGGCCTATGATGTGTGGGACAGACCCCCCTTAACGAAGCAGAGTCCCCCACCCCACAAAGCTTCTCAAATAGCTCAGGGTATTTCTGGTGGGTAGAAATCCCCCTGATGGACATCTGAACCTCAAAACCAACTCTACTTATAAACAAACATCGAATTTGTTTTTGGTTTTAATAAGAGTGGAATTTTCCGGGAAGGCCACCATTGTGTAAATCGAGGAAAGATTGAACTTGCTTAATTTAGCACTTTACGAAGAGCTGAGCCCCATTTCAGCCAAAATATAGCTTGGTGCCCTGTGTCCACCCTGCCATGGGCACTTGTGTCTCAGACACACTTGTCCGGTCTACAACGCATCTCCACCAGCATCTGCATGCTGACATGCAGAGTTCTTAAACGTGCAAGTCCCTTTCTTCTCATCTCTCCTTTGGGTTACAGTCAGGGCATAATGGCCTTTCACAACTTATTTGTGTGACAGGTTAAACCATTTCTTTCCTTTGGGGATTGATATTTAATCTAGAAGAGAAGAATGCATGAACATAATGTTTAAACCAATAACATTAAATACAGTGCCATTTCCTGGGTACACCCCCACCCTACCCTCGTCCTCATGGACCCCTGCAAACCCAAGTCACAGCACCCCTGTTTGCAAGCGAGAAAACCAGAGCGGACGTGGGAGGTAGGAAAGCAGGGATCCCCAGGGCACTGACCCTTGAGACACAGGCATGATACAAGATGTACCTATGCAGGGCAGAGATCAGAGTGGACGGTGTCCCTCCCTGACCACCCGGTGCCCTGCTGAGTGAGAGGAACTGATGGTGAGATCACGCCAAAATGGAAAGTGTCATACATCGTTGTCACCCTGAGATCCTGCAGCCCTGGAAAAAGAAGTCCCCTGGCTGGATGGTGCTTTCCCCAGCAACTCTACCAACCTCACCAGATTCAATGCTCTCTGACCCTCCCCAGCCAGAGCCCCTCCAGCCCCTTCTGCAGACAGGCAGCCTCCCCAGCCCAAGGTGTCCCCAGCCAGCTTTTGGGACAAACGCTGTTTTCCACAGGAGTCCTCGTATGCTTTTCTTCCTGTTTTATATCACACATTTATTATGTCAATTTGATCATCACCATAAAATCATTTGGGAACAACTTGACAATAGAAATCAGCAGAAGAAATTCATGAATAATGAATCATCCTGAAACGAAGTACAGCAACACTTTGCTATTTTCCCTCTAATGCTATTTGTCTTGTGAAATTAGGTTAGCTGAGTTTGCAAGGCAAGGATACACACACAAGTCATTGGTACTTGTCAGAGGGGCCCTAGATACATGAGTGAGCAGGAACCCCACTACGCACACTCTTCTGCTTTATAGCTCTGTTGTTTGGTGCACGCAATTTCGGGATTGCTATGTCTGCTTGGGGGGAGGGTCACGTCATGATGTCCTGTCCCTCCCTGTCCCTTGATCTGTCCTTGTTCTGGGGTCTGCTTTCCCTGACATCAACATCGTGTGTGTAATATTGTGTGAAGATGACACACACACTCCTGCTTTCTTCCAACCCAAGTTTGCAAGGTGTAGCTCTCTTCCTTCATTGAATTTCAGCCTAATTTTCATTCTATGGGAAGTGAGTTTCTTGTATACAGCAGCACAACCTGGGGCCATATTTTCTGTCCATGCACCGATCTCTGTCATTCCATTCGTGTATTTAGACCGTTTGCATTTAGTGTAATTGTAAAGACGTTAGGGCTGCCATATTATTTTTCATTTTGTGCGTTTTCTTGTTTATTTCTTTCTCTGTTTTTTCCCCCCTACTTGCCTTTGGGTTGCTTGCACATTTTTTTGTGTGTGACTTATCTGTAGTGTTTAGTGTTTTTGAGAGTGTCTCCTTGCATGGGTTTTTAGATGGTTGTTCTGTTATTACATCATATACATCCCCTATCCCAGGCCACTGCTGTCACCATTTTACCTGTTTTGGCGAAGTATAAACACAGTACCCCTCATTCAGCCCGTTTGCTGTCCCCCATTTATGATATAATTGCCTTTAATGTCTCCTCTGCATCCACTGAGAATCACATCAGTGTTTACTTTGCTTCAGCTGTCAAACGTGATTTTAAAAATTCAAGAACAGAAGGAAGGTCTGTCGTGTTTACACATACTTTTCTTATCGTGTTCCTCTTTCCTTCCTGATGTTCCAGGGTTCCTGATTTTATAATTTTCCATCTGTTTAGAGAATTTCCTTTACAAACTCTTAGAGTAGATCTGCCCATGACAGGCACCCATAGTTTTCCTTCATCTCAGAATGTCTTGCCTGCCCCTTAATTCCTGCAGAGTGTTTTTTCTGGGTCTAGAATTCTGAGTTGATGATTCTTTTCCATCAGCATCATTTTTGATGAGAAATTTTCTATCTTTCAAACTATTTTCCCTCTGTAGGTAAGCTATCCTTTTTCTCTGGTTGCTTTCAAGATTTTTTTCCCCTTTGCCTTTAATTTTCAGAAGTTTGATGATGATTTGTCTTGGCATGCATTTATTTGGGATCCTGTTTGGGGTTCACTTATCTTGAACCTGGGAGTTTATGTTTTTGCTAAGGCTAGGAGCAGAGTCTCCTCAGGGAGGCTGTGCCTTTCACGAACATTGTGCCTGCCTCCCCCATCCTTGACTCCTATAGGACATCCAGAGCCAAGCAGGGATCTCTGGCTACAGCCTCCCCCACCTCTCGAGGCTGAGAGGAGGTGGTGTCATGCATGAGGCAGAGGACAGCCCTAAACCCTGGATAGCCCCCCGACACCTACAGGTACAGAAGAGTGACAGGCAGGCAGCCTGGTTGCGGATGGGCTCCCACTGCCTGGGCTGTGCCATCAGAGCACGTCTGCTTGTTTTGTTCTGGCCATGCCTGTGTTGTCCCTCCCAGCCTCCAAAGAGGGAAATGAGAGCAGAGAATTACCTGACTGAGCTGGAGGCCCCTGGCATACTCAGCAAATGTTCAGGGAAGGAGTGATTGTGTGCACGAATGAATGAGGAGAAGCAAGCAGACAGACAAGCCAATAAAAGTAGAACCTGGGAAGGAGGAGCCTCAGGAAAGAGAAGGCAGAGGCACATCAGGGATACTAACCCTCGAGTGCTGGCACATGGCAGGTGTCCAGTGACCATTTGCTGAGCAATCTGGAAATCTGGAGCATTGACCTTGGATTCTCAGCTCAGTGACAGTGGGTTCCCCCTCCCAGCTCCACCACGTATCACACTGGCCACATCACATCCCTGCCCTGGCCTCTCAAGGGGAGGATGATACATTCTTGTTCACTGTGAGCATAAAACAGCCATGTAGCTGAAACATTTAGGACAGAGCTGGTCCCTCAGCAGGAACAGTGTGACATGCACCACTGTCAACAACCTCCCATGTAACATGGAGCAAGCTCATTCTAGAGATGAGGAAACTGAGGCTCAGAGAGGCTAAGCCACCCATTTGAGGTCACACAGGAATAAACATTGGTCGAGCACCTGCTATGTGCCAGGCTCCATGCTGGAGCTGGTGTTGCAAGTGTGAACCAGGACGTCTCCCCCAGGAGTGCTTTCCTGCGCCTGTCAGTCCCTCCAGCGAGGGGGCCAAGGAACCAGACTTTGGGGGTAATATTTGCTCAGCAGTGGGCCCGGGCATTGTGAATGGTGGCTCACATGACCCTCTGCAGTCCCTCTGTGGTTGGAATGTGCAGGAATTTGCTCATCGTTCAGCCTGTTTGCAGCTGTCTGCTGCTTGGACCTGCTGTCCACCGGGGCAGTGTGTGAGTGGGAAGAGACTGGAGTGGGACCCATGCTCCTCCTGACGACAAGCAGACTTGGAACTCTGCCATCAGAAGAGCCCTTGGGGACCCCTGGGTCTTGTGTGCCCACAGCTGGGGGCAGGCTTCCGGCTTCTGTGCTCTAACCTCACTCCATGGGGAGCTGGTGACTCCTGCGATGCTCAGAAATTGGCCCAATTAGCGGGAACTGTGCTCAGCAAACTCCAGAGAAGTCCTCAACAAATTTGAAGTCTGCAGACTGAATCCAATGGGGTGTCTGTAACTTAGTTGACTGAGGAAGAAAATATCCATCAGCACCTCCTCGGCCCTAATAGAATGTACACAGACCTTCTCCAGTGAGTTATCTGGAACAGAAATGTGGTACAGGAAAATGCCTTCCGCACTCCGGGGAGGAGCAGACACACAGGCAGCTGGGATGAAGTTGCACAATGGAAAAGAGAGGAGAGGAGCCCTTGCTGGTGCTCAACATGGGTCAGATTGTCCTAAACCTAGCTGGAGCATTCCCAATGTAACTAGCACTCCTAGGGGCTCTCCTTGGGTCCAGCAGGGCATATGTTCCTTGAATTCAAAGAAAAGGAGATTTCGGCTGATGTGAGGGCCCCTGGCTGGAGGATGAGAGCAGAATCACGGGCGCCTGCCAGCAAGAGGGGCTTTCCAGAGGCCGGGCCCTTGCATGACCTCTCATGACATCTGTTGTGCCAGACCCCCTGTGCTTCGGGATTCTGTTATGGCAGCCCTAGCAGACCAGGATACTGCCTCAGCTGAGCACCTTCTGTATGCATGGGCTGCACTGCTTACTCTGGGCGTGTGACTCTTCCCCATTCCAGGTGGTGGGGACTCTATTTGTCCCTCTTCACTGAAGAAGACAGAGGCTGAGTGAGGGAAGCCGGACCAGCTCGGTGTAGGATCACACAGTCAATAGGAGCAGGGCTGAGACACGCACAAGGGGTGTGACTTGGAGTCCTGATTTTCCTGGACCCCAAACACCGGGACCTCTAGTGTGCAACCGGGAGACAAAGGAGGATACAGTTTCTGCAGCTGTAAACAGGAGCCCCAAGGAATGGTGGCTGGAACCATCCCGGCCAAAGGCTCTTCCCTGAGAAGTAATGATGTGCTCCTTGGCGGGAACAGGGTTTGCTGTAAAGTGGGAACAGATAATGACAGGAAGAAGGGTGTTGTACCTGGGGCCTTGCGCTAGTGAGGCAAAGGAGAATGTAGAGGGAGAGCGGTCCCAGCAAGGAGGGAAGGCCGGGGGAGTCACAGGGTTGGGGGGCGAGGGCAGTGGAATGGAGGCTCTGGGAGGAAAGATCAGCAGCCCTGAGGCTGCCCCCCATCCAGCATGGGCAGCATGGAACTCTTGTTGTTCCCCTGTAGGCAAGGGGAACCATTCCTATGTGGGTCTGTTCCCTCCTTGGCCTCGGACTAGTACCCTCAACCTCGTCTCCTAGGACCCTCCTACGCCCTACTTCTCTCCACCTCCATGATGGCTGGTCCATCCCATTGTTGCCTCTGCACCCCCAACTCTGACTTGCATGTAACCCTCCCTGCACCAGCACCAAGTGGGGCTCTACCAAATTCAAATGTGACCTTGAACCTCTGTCAGTCCCTTCACTGGCTTCCCACTATTCCTAGAAAAGTCCCAAACCTCCAGCCCCATATGGGGCCCCTGCTACCCCCCTCAGTTTCTCTCCCTTTCCTTGGGCACGGGTGCCCTGATTCCCCCGCACCCCGTAATGTACCTTTGCACATGCTCTTTCCTGTGACTCAAGTGTGCTTCTCTCTTCCCACCCAGCCCCATCCTCCAGGCAAACAATGTTCCTAATTTTGCCCCCAGCCTCCCAGCTGGCCTCTCTCCCCTATCCCCCTCCTGTCCCATCTATTCCTTCTCCATGGCCCACTTGATCACTGAAGACCTGACCCTCCCCTTGTTCTTCTGCATGGGACACAAGGCTCTTCTCCATCAACTTGTCCCCTGAGAAGGTCCCATACTGACTCCGTTGACAGCTCCTCTGAGCCGGCTCTCTGCCCTGCTGTTGCTTGTAGGAGAGCCTTCAGCCAGCAGGGCACCACCACCCTTGGGAGCCATGGCCATGAGTAAGAAGTTCCCGCACCTGCTGCGAGGAACTTCAGAGTGATCGCCCGCTGAGCTCCATCAGCCCTCGGCTCATGTACACTATTGTTGAAGCCATGAGGTCTAGGCTGTGGCTCAGCCATGGGCTAGCCAGCAGGCAGCGGGACGGCCATCTCCTCCCCTCACCCCCACCCCCTGCTCTTGGGCCCACAGCCCAGCTGCAACCCTGGCTTTTCACTAGCTCTTCACACCCGAGTCCAGGCAGGGGTGGTGGACTGTCCCTCCCATGTACCTGCTGCCTTCAGGGCTCGGGTAGACCCCACTGTCCCCATAGGAGAGGCTGCCTTTCCTGATAGCAACAGTGGGGGGGTCAGGAGGACGAAGATGGGGCATGGCAGGCCCTCCCGGGGCAGCAGGCAGTGTGGCTTCTCTGTCTCACTTCTACTTCCATGTAGGAATCCACCATCTTGGGGTCCTGGCCCGGCATCCATGCACATGCCTGCGCACCATGCACACCCTTCACAGCCCAGTGTTTGACTGTCATTTGTTCATTGATTCATTCATTCACTGATTCACCCACTGATTTACTTATACATTGATTGGTCAACCCTTCATTCAGCCATTGATTTATTGATTAATTCATTGATTTGTTCATCCAACCCCTATTGATTCATTCATCCATTCATTGCTTAATTCAGTGATTCAGAGGTTCATTGATTCATGGGTTGATTCCTTCAGTCGGTCACCAATACTCCCTAAGTGTTCCCTGTACCAGGACTCGGAGATGCTCCCGGTGGTCTCTGCCCCCCAAGAGTGCTCCCCCCACCAGGTAGGATGCATAGTAGGCAGCCCCGGGAAGGAAGCACACAGAGGCGTCAGATAATCTGTCTTTGTGTCACTGAGGTTTGCAGCTTGCTGGTTGTGCTGTGTGAGGTTGTCCGCGGCTGACTGATGCAGGCTTCCCCTGCTCCCCCAGGACGCAGAACCTGCCCCTGCCTCAGCCCCATCCCTCCCCAGCACCTGCACCCCCTCCCTCTCCACCAGCTGGCCTTGGGGGGAGTGTGTCATCTCCTCGGTGATGCTATGGGCAGTGGAGGTAGGGGCGCATCTGTCTCCGGTGGGGATCGTCACGGTGTGATGACCACTATCATGGGCGCCCCCCTTGGCACGAGCCCCACACGCTTCCTCTCTTCTGAGCCTGCAAGTATTCAGGGCCCCACAGCTGGCTTGGGTACCCATGAGGGAATGTGCTCAGGCAGAGCAAGGACCATGGACCCACAGGACCTACTATGAGCTCCTGTCTGCCAGTGTCCGGTGCTGACAGGTGCACGGGCACCTGGTCCCATCCACACCAGCTTCTGATGAGGTCGGGGATTACGAGCACGAATGGCTATAGGAGGCTTCTCCAGAGGTGGTTACTGACAATTCTCATTCTCGTCCTCATATTTTTACAGGTTACCAATGGGCTCTCTAGTGAGCACACTACTTTGTAGTCAGAAGAGAGAAAAAGGTTCTGGAGACAGAGGGGTGAGGGTTACACAGAGGTGCCCTCACTGCAGGCCACTGGGGACACTCTGGTGGGGGTGGTGCCCAAGGCCAGCATGTCTGTGGGTCAGCGTTTTGTCACGGCACCCCTCGTTTATGGGGAGGACAAGTTTTGGGAAAGACCCAGCAAGATGGGGCTTCAGTCCTGGCTCTGCCCAGCATAGGGGGGTGACCCCGGGAAGGTCCCCACACACCCTCAGCCTCAGATGACTTCATGGTCCCCAGCAGGCCCCCGGGATTGTGAAGACTCCGGGACGTATGAACAGTACAGCTCAGTCTCACCCCCTGCCCCTGCGATCTGTGTCCAACCTCACCCAGCGGGTGTGTGGCCATCCCTCGCTGTGCTGCTGCCCAGCATGAGCGTAAAGCCTGTCTCCAGTCTGTCCATCAGCCTCGCTCTGGCAGAGCAGAGAGACCTGGCCAGTTATTGCTGAGACGCCACAGGGCAGCGCATCCTGGAGTCGTGCTTCCAAGCCAGGCCTGAGTTAATGAAACAAACAAAATAAAAACCAAAATAGAAACATGTGCACAGTTGGGAGTCAGAGCTGCCCTGATACCTAGGGGCACATGCACGGCCAGGAATCAGAATCACCCTGTTACCCGGGGGCCACGTGCACAGCCGGGAATTAGAGACGTCCCACTACCTGGGGGCGCGTGCACGGTCGGGAATCAGAGTCACTCCGTTTACCTGGGGCCACGCGCAAGGCCGGGAATCAGAGTCACCCTGTTACCTGGGGGCTGCTCGCACAGCCAAAAATCAGAGACGCTCCGTTACCTGGGGGCCGTGCGCACAGCCAGGAATCAGAGACGTTCCCACTACCTGGGGGTGCTTGCACCGTCGGGAATCAGTCACACTGTTACCTGGGGGCCGTGCGCACAGCTGGGAATCAGAGTCACTCTGTTACCGGGGTCGTATGCACGGCCAGGAATCAGAGATGCCCCATCACCAGGGGCCGTGAAGCTACTGTGGAATCTTCCAGGCTTGCACATCCTCAGCTCTGTACCTGCAGGTCTGCATTTTAATCATGTATAATTATAGGCGGGCTGGCTGCTGCCCTGGCACAGGGAGGGAGGAGAAAGTGATTACCGGCTTTTATTCCCTTCCTCCTACAAACTAGTTCTCTGCGTTGGCTGCGAGAGCCAAGGGGCCCTCTGTGAGTATCTGGCCCAGTCTCCTGTTACAGATGGGGAAACTGAGACCTCTGCCTTGACAGTAGGTGAGGGCAGGAGAGGAGCAGGTGCGAGAGTCAGCCTGGGGGGTTGGAATCAGACCTGGTGTGACCTTGACCTCACCACTTCACCTCTTGCTGCCCAAATGGTGAATCAGCACGATGACCCTCCAGTCCCGGGGTTGAGATTAGAATTGATAGACATCTCCAGCGCCCCAGGCTCTGTCCCATGGGTGCTCCTGGCTTCCCCTGGTCCCCTTCCCCCATCAGGGAGCCTCAGATCCTGACCACCCCCAGTGGGACAGGCACCCCCACCATCCTGGCCAAGAGTCCTGAGTCCCTCTGCAAAGGGAGTTTTCCAAGTAGGCACCTGCCGCTGTCCAGGAAAGGAGCTGGAAGCCTGAGTCAAGACCCAGCTGAAGCTGCCCAGCGAGGAATGTGCCACCAAACCCCGCCAACCACGGGGGCCAGGACAGGGAGGCAGTAAACCTTCCCCAGGCACAGCGTGTGGATAGGGGAGGGCGGAAGTGCTCACCTGGGCAGCTCTCCCTTGGGGTCCCTCATGACTTCGCAGTCCCATGGGGCTGCAGTCAGCTGCAGGCCTGCCCCAGCCAGTTGCCCATGACGTCTCAGTCACTGGGCTGGCGGCTGGGCAGTCGGCAGGACTGTCTACTGGAGTGTCTACACTGGAAGGACGAAACTGCCTAGAAAGGGCCATTTTGGGTGTGTTCCCAGAGGCTGAGACAGCTCTGTAGGCTTCCCCGGACCCAGGCTGGGAGCCCCATTGCATCAGGGCAGACCGGGAGCCAGCTCCGGTTCATGGTGGAGGGAATCAGACCCCAACTGTCAATGGGGGGAGAGCCTGGACATTCACAGCTGCCCTCAGAGGCTGTGGCCGTGTTCCAGGAGGGAGGTGCTGACGGGAGCCAAGGAAGTGGAGTAGGCGGCAAGATGGGGCTTGGGGTCCAGATTCGCGGTCGTCCCCCTTTATCTGTGGGGGCGACGTCCAAGACCCCCAGTGGATGCCTGAAACCGCAGACGGTACCAGATCCTATCCACACTGTGTGGTTTCCTCTACAGGCCTCCCTAATCCATAAATTAGATGCTGGAAGAGATTAACCGGCAATAACTAGTACTAAACTAGAATGAGAGTAATAATGCACTGCAGTAAAAGTTGGGGGAAGGTGGTCTCTCTCTCAGGCTGTCTTACTGTCCCCGCACTCTCCCTTCTTCATGCAATGGTGAGAGATGATAAAGGGCCCACATGAGATGCAGAGCAGAGTGACACGGACATGGGACCTAGCATCAGGCTGACCTTCTGGCCACACGTCAGGAAGAGGAGCACCAGCTTCTGGATGACACTGATGTTGGAAACAGGAACCACAGGAAACAAGACCACAGGTCAGATGGGACCACTGTGTTTTGAAGACAAAGCCAACGGCCTGTGCTGATGACCAGTGTGTGACCCATGAGGTCCTGAGGCCCAACTGTCACCATATCCGCCTGGCCAGTCCCCGGCACCCAGCCTGGCATGCTGGGTGAGGGACAGGGAGAGTCTGGCTTGTCCCTGCACAAGGATGGTTCTCAGGAAGGCTGTTCACTCATGGGACAGACAGGCAGGCTGAGGGCTGGCACTCAGGGGAGCTTTTGGGGGCCGTGTGCCCCTCCTCCGGGCCTGGGCAGCCACCCCCTCAGTTAACCACTCCACGTTTGTGGGTGAAAATGGGGAGATATGAAATCATGGTCAAGGAAAGGGCTTTTCATGTGCTCTCCACCTGCACATGGGGACTGGTCCCTACTTGGGGACCTCTGCTGCCTGCCCATCTGTGGCAGGCTCTGCGGGGCTCAGGTCTCAGCTGCTGTCTCCAGCTCAGCCTGGTAAACTGAGGCAGCCCAGAGCCCCACTCATACTAGGTGCTCACAGCTGTCAGCTCAGCGAGCTGATCCCAGCGCCTCGCCCACGTCCTGTGCCCCCTAGGTGCCCAGGAGGAGGGGCCCCCAAACCCAGACTGCAACAGAGTAGGGGTGGCTGAGAGCCTCCCTTGCTTACAAGGGCGGGGTGTGGCTACAACCTGACGGCAGGCGGTGAGGCTGGGGCCAGGCCGGATCGCTGCCCGGCCTACCCAGCTCCACTGGTCTGAGCACGTGGCTCTGTCTCCACACTGGTGCTTGTACCCAGGAGGCACCAGGGAGCAGAGCAGGAGAGGCTCAGGGGCCCTGGGGATCCTGGCCTGAGACAGCCAGCCCTTTCCTGCGTCTTTCGCCTTTGTGCTTCCTCTGCCTTGGTCTCCTCTCCTTCCCTCCCTTCCTGCAGGGGTGCTAATGGAGCTGCTCATGGGAAGCCCCCTGCTCCCCTGGGTGCCATCCCTGCCCAGCACAGCCCACATGGACTGGGAGGAGGAGAGCTGGGCAGTGGGTGAGTGGGTGAGCTCAAAGCCACCGGGAGGCACAGGGGCCTCTCTCCAGCCCTGACCGAATCCTCAACAAGTTCCTGCAGCCCCTGCCCACCCAGGCCTGGTGTGGCCTCCAAGAACGGGGCACACATGAGGGCAGAGGGTCCACACATGCAAACAAGATACACTCAGGAAAGGCTGTGGGGAAAGCAGCAACCTGGAGGGCTTCCTGGACGTGACAGTCTTTGGCCAGAGGTGAAGGACTGGAAGAGCCGAGGGAACAGCCCATGCACAGGCATGAAGGGCAAGGCTGGGGGTCCAAGGAACCACAGAAGAGCTGGGGTGGACCCCAGATGACAGAGAACATGGTGGGTTCCCCCCACCCCAGGGGGCCATAGGCACACAGTTGAGGCCCCAGAGCTGGACAGGCATGGGTCCCGCAGAGCCTGAAGCGGGGGGCTCCTCGGCCCCTGCGCCCCTGGGTGGGCTCTGAACACTGGGCAGCCTAGCTCTTCTCCCCTCCCCCGCTCTCCATCTTCTGTTCCGTTGGTGACGCTGAGGTGGCACCGATTTAACAAATTAATCCCCCAAATTATGGAATCGATACCTAATTATAGGCACATGCCGTTCTTGGAGCCCCGTGAGCTAGGACCTGTGGCCACTGTCGGCTCGGCGAGATGCCTGGTTCAGGAGGGGACATGGCCAGCTTTGTCTACAGTTGCCACCATGGCGTGGGCTCACGCAGCCACACACTGTGGAGGATGCAGTGGTGAGGCCTGGGCGTGCAGAGCTGGCCTGCTCCAGGCTGTGTGTGCCCTGCCCCCGGCAGGTGCCCTGAGGCAGTCCCATCTACGGCACGGGCCCCTCATCCCTCTTCCCCTTGAGGACAGTTGTGACCCAGCTTGGAGGGATCACTCTGAGGTCCCAGCCCTGCCAGGGCCTCTCTGGACTCTGAAACTACTTGGGGACCGGCTGCCTTGTGATGGAGGGAGCTCAGAGAAAGACCCTAGCATAGGCCCTCCTGGGGGCTGTCGCCTCTGGAGAGTGGTGGGTGGGGTCCCTCAGGCCTCAGGATGTACCCCTCCAAGTGGAACGAATCCAGCTGGAAGGCCCTCTGCTGGGCTCCCAGGACTGAGTCAGGGAAGCCCCCTCAGCCTTCTGCGGCTGCTAGTGGCAGACACAGGGCTGGGGAGGCCTGGGACCCCTCCCTTTGGCCTGGGGGCCCCTCCACCAGAGCTCCCAGTGGAGATGGGGAGAGGCCCGGAGGCAGGCAGGGGCTTCTGCCGTGATCGAGAAGAGAGCCCATGGCAGTTCGGTCTGGTGGGCACCATGGGGCCGGAGAGGGGCCCCAGCAGGCCTCGGTGAGGGCTTGGATTCTGGAGGTGAGGAAAGGGGTGCTGAGGAGAGTGCTGGGAGGATCACGGGGCAGAGCAGTCACAAGGGCTCGGCCCACCTAGGGGATTTGGTCCAGCAGCCCAGGTGGCACTGCCCCCCAGTGTACCCTGGCTGGGGGCACCAAGATGGAGCTGGAGCTCCCCGTCTAAGCTGCCAGAGCGACGGCACACAGCCCGAGGTCCCTCCTGTCGGGAGCGGAAAGGCCACTAGCAGGTGAGGGGGTCCAGGACGTGCTGTTGTCAGAACCCTGGCTCCAGGGTCAGGCACAGGGTGTGCGGGGCAGGTTTGGGACATGTGATACAACAAACCAGTAACTGGCCCAAACACCCACCTGACCCCATGGCACTGGCGAGACCTTTCTCCATTCCTCGGAATAAAGCCCTCCCCCGCCTACAGCACCAGCGGCCTTGACACCATCAGCCCCCGCACAAGGTCCCACCACCTCCCCCAGTGCTGGCCGTGAGCAGTCAACGTCTCGGACCCTTTGCTTCTGATTCTAGAATCTGCTCCTCCTCTAGGAAGCCTCCCCGTCTGGCTCCCTGGCCCAGCCTGAGCCTTCTCTGGGTGTCCCCCGGCCTCTGTACTGGTCACAATTGGCCTCCGTGCTCTGTCCCCGCCAGCTGAGAGCCCCGTGGATACAGGTGTGGGGTGTGACCCCACTCTGCACCACCGGGCGGGGGGGG